>PISX010006593.1:34862-96227 GCA_004024625.1 Mellivora capensis | reverse complement strand
GGGGGAGATGAACCATGAGAGACTATGGACTCTGAAAAACAACCTGAGGGTTTTGAAGGGGCGGGGAGTGGAAGGTTGGGAGAGCCAGGTGGTGGGTATTATGGAGGGCACGCATTGCATGGAGCACTGGGTGTGGTGCAAAAACTATGAATTCTGTTACGCTGAAAAGAAATGAAAAAAAAAAGTTGTAAAATAATAAAATGTAAGGATGGATTTTATTGCTCCTTAAGTTCTATTATAAAATGTGCTCATTTTATATACAGAAAAAAAAAAACATGGGGAAACAATCATGAAAATAAAAAATCAAATTAACATCAAGTGTCATGACTTTTAAGAGACAAGTTATTAACAAATTTCAAAAGAGAATAGGTGAATTTAGTTTACATAATCACTAAATGTTAATAAGATTATCCTGAACCTGTGTAATATAGTCAGAAGTTTAGAGGAATTGATTCCTTTATGGAATGCTAAATTTCTTAGATCTCCTAGACACACTGCAGATCAGTGGAAATCATGGCCATAGGTAACACAGGTTGGAATGAAAACAAAAAGATGAGTTTTTCCTAATATCTTCAAGGCTGTCAAAAGGAAGTGTTGGATTTTACATTGGGGCTGAGCTCAGGTTTATGTAGGGGTTGTTGTTTGTTACTTTTTTCTAAGCATTTATTTGTCACCCTGTCTCCAGAACCTTTGTGTTTTACAAATATTGACTTATAAATAATTTTTAAAAACCCTATGCAATATGTAAGGGAAATCTAGAATTATTCCCTGCTTACAGGGTAAAACGCTGAAGCATAGATAGATAGCTCTGAGGTCAGATATTTGCATACTCTATCAAGCTTTAGAAACCTGAAAACAAATGCTGAGAAATTGCCACCATCCATGCACCAATATCAGCCAGGTAGAGAGGAAGAAGAAGCAGAGAAGAGGGCTCTACCAACTTCTCAAAGTCCTTTGACTAAGGAGGCAGAGAGCCCTGAGGGAGGTCAGTGGTATCCCGACACATAGCATTAATCTGAGCAGCAGATAAATTTATAAGTAGTCACATCATGGCAACTTCCTATTTATCCGTCTCAAGATAGCTTTGATTCGTCATAAATTTCCTTTTTCTTCCATGTATTCCAGTGGTACTCTTTAGTCTTTTTTATGAACTATGTCAACATCACATCATAGACCTCTACACAGGAAGACTATCCATTCAAAAAAATGAAGGCATTTTTGAAAAGTTTTTATAAAGAAAACAATTTACAAAACAAATCTTTCTTTTATATTTATTTGCATTCTGTGAGAAGATTCATCTCAGAGGTTTCAAATGATCAGAGTCAGTGGGATCATCTGATTTGCATGCTGACCGCACTCCTGAGAATAGAGGAAGGAGGGTGGCTCTGACAGGCTCACTTACCTGTAGGAGCCCAAACATGTATTTTTTAACTATAAAAGGAAAAGACCAGCAGCTACAGCAGCTGACCCTGGGGAGAGTTGCAATTCTGTGAATCATCACTACATCGCCCTCACCCACCCTCTGGCCCTCATTAACTAGGGCTGTCATTGCAAATGAGGGCTTGGGTAGCCATTTTGATTGGGTCCCCATCTGTGTGTGTCACATAGGCTGATGCTGGTGCAAAGTTAGAAATAGGGGCTGAGGACGTCTAATTTGGGAAAACCAGCTTGAAATGTTATTCTTCAGCTAACATGCATACTTTGTAGGGTATGTCATAACAAAATTGTGTGTGTTGCATATTTTCTTCTCAAACTATACTGACGGCAAAGAAAATAACTTAGTTCCTGTAGACCTGCTATCCACCTGTCCCCTTTCAGAACAAGACAATGGGCTATTTCTGGGGAAAAAAATCATAGCATATGCACGAGCAAACATGAGTGGAGAAAAGGAGATAGTTCCAGATGATCTGCTTTATGCCAGACCATGGCATTGCCTTATTCCTGCCATCTGAGCTTGGAAAGGTATTGCTGGGCATGGGCCACCTCAGCACATTTAGCCACCTTTAGTGCAGTCCTGGGGCATTTCTTCCAGTGCTTCAGCCTGTCTATCTTTAAATGGCATTCTTTATTTCTCAGGTTCAATTCCACTTTTACTCTACCTATACAGAACTAGACTAGAGAGAGTGACTAGAAGCCATTTTCCTTTTCCCAGATGAAGATATTTGAGGATGTTAAAATTTCTCTGTAGTCCTTTGATGATTACGACAAAGATATAAGATCACTCTGGGTCAAGTACTCTATATATACATACATATATACATGTAAATAATTATGTTAAATTGTAAGATATATTTTACTATCCCTATTTTACAGAGGAGGATACTGAGCATCAGAGGGTTAAACCACTAAAATTTTTATAACTGCTATAGATGGTATTTGAATCCACATCACATGATCAAACCACTATACTGTGACTTATGAGCTTGGCAAAGCTTTCCAAAGTTTAATCTCTCTTCATTTTTAAAAGCATACTATGAAACACTAAACTTTAAGTTTTTTACCTTCTTTTTTTTTCCATAGGAGATAAATGCACTCGAAGATTCATTTACAAAATACTTTAGAAAAGAAATTGTTTAGAGGAAATGCAAGCATAGGTAGGAAAAAAAAAAAAAGAAGAAAAAGAAAGAAAGAAAAGAAAACCATTTTATCAATGCTTTTAGATAAAATGGGGAGATGTCTTTACCTATAGTAGCCAATCTACCAGCAATTGGCCTTATACAACATTTCTCAAAATATGCGTCAGGGCTACTTACATCAAAATCACTAGGATTCTTGTTAAATGGAGTTTCCCGGAAGCATTAAGACGTAATAAGTAAGAGCCTCTATGGACAAGCCCCAAGAATCTACATTTAAAGTATAACTTCCTAGTAGTGCTAATATCCACCACAGATTGAGAGAACAAATACCCTAAGATCTTTTTGTTGCTTCTCACCATGTTAGTGTGACAAGTTACTGCGAAATGCTGTTGATGATAGGCAAATGGTAAGTTTTAGTTGTACTAGCTTGTGACTTTCCTAGTGTCGCTTCATACAGTGGTAGAGCTTGTTTTGGAAGTTCTAGTGCATGATCACCAGCCAATTAGATTTAACCTACATTTGGAATTACTGAGGAACTGGAAGCCTATTGGTGTGTTCAGGCTATTATAATGGATGACTAGGAAGAGAATAAGCATTTTGGAGAAAACTTCTCTCCCATGGTGACCTTGTTTTCAAGCCAACATGCCTACTAGTAGGTCACAGAGTTTACTTAAAAGAAATGAGCATTTTACCAAAGGTTTTGCAACGTGTGCTAATCAGAAGCTGCCTGTCAAATTGAAGTAGCATCAAGAGGCTCAGAATTAGGGCTCTTGGGCGTTAAATGGTTCCTACCAAATACCAAACCTATTATCATGATTGGCTGTTATAGCCCTCTAAACGGCAAAGTGATTAAATTGGTCATTATGAAACCCTAAAGATGCATAATTATGACAAATAAGACTCAAGTGCAAGGAGATTTTTATCTCACTGACTGGATTACATTTCAAGGATGAATCAATGAAGGAGATTTTTTTTTTTTAAAATCTCTGTCCGCTGCACGGAAGCTGCTTAGTTAGGAACTGGATTCTCTTGATCTTTGGGGAAACCTCTTTGAGAGTCATCTTAACACACTCAGTTCAGAAACATTTCCAGATCTAAACACTGATCCTAGATGCCTATTCTTTACAACAACTGGTCTCCATTTACATTATAGCCCTGAATTATAACATGGAATGCTCTTTTTGATAATTTTGCTGAGTATCAGATGCCTCTGACAGGATCCTGGATTTATTCCGAGTCACTCTAACTTGCTCTAAGTCAAGTCCTCAGCCTAGATTTGATCCACTTATCATTACCAGTAGTAATGGCAAAAAACCAGGACTACAAAATAAGCTGGTTCTGTGCAGTCTGTTTTACGTCTAAGAATCAAGGAAGAAAAAAAAGAAAAGAAAAACTGTGATAAAATACCTCACCAAAAAATGATTCTGTCCTGGAAACAGACATACTACAAACCCTTATAACATATCCCTGGGTCAGTAACAATAAGGATATACCAGGATGTACCCAGAAATTCTAGCACACACAGTTTTTTTTGTCTTTAGGATTATAGAGAAGATTGGTCATATGAATCCAATGTCTTTTTTTTTTTTTAAGCTTATTTATTTGTCAGAGAGAGAGGGTTAGGGCTAGGGTTAGAGAGAGAGCGCGCGAGCACAGGCAGACAGAGTGGCAGGCAGAGGCAGAGGGAGAAGCAGGCTCCCTACTGAGCAAGGAGCCCGATGCAGGACTCGATCCCAGGAGGCTGGGATCACGACCTGAGCCAAAGGCAGCTGCTTAACCAACTGAGCCACCCAGGCGTCCCAATCCAATGTCTTGATAGAATACTTCTCAAGTATTGACAGAAAGACAGAACATGGAAAAAGAACTTAAACTAGATTTACGTGAACTTTTGTATTTGGCAGCCAGGTATAATACCAATATAGTGTCCAGTATCAAACTGCATTTGCAATAAGATCTGTTATCAGTACAAACTAAAAATAGTATTTATTGAATAGTGATACTTGTAAATTACTAGTGACTTCTTAGGAAGAAGTCCCTTCTAAATACCAATCTGATGTATCATGCAAACTATAATTGTGGTGGTTGATGTTTTCTTGAAACAGGAAATCACCAGGAAGGTAACCAAAATTTATTCTCTGTTCATTTATATTATAGACAGAAAATAAACTATTCACTCCCCCCCTTTTTTCTTTTCTTCTCTATGAATTTCTTTCACTTTCTTCAGTTCTATTTACCACATACCTTGAACTGTAGTCTCATCCTCAGAACAACTCATTTAGTGTGAAAATTGAATGCCCTTTAAGAAATGAATTGTCAGGGGACGCCTGGGTGGCTCAGTTGGTTGGATGACTGCCTTCGGCTCAGGTCATGATCCCGGAGACCCGGGATCGAGTCCCGCATCAGGCTCCCAGCTCCATGGGGAGTCTGCTTCTCCCTCTGACCTTCTCCTCGCTCATGCTCTCTCACTGCCTCTCTCTCAAATAAATAAATAAAATTAAAAAAAAAAAAAGAAATGAATTGTCAGTATTTGATATCACTGTGCTTCTCTTATTTAGAGAAATGCTGTAGTTTTATTGGTGAGAAGGGAATATGGCAAGAGAAAGGGAATCAAAACATCCTGAAGGGTGAAAGAGTTTTAATTGTTTTCAAATACATTTTTAGATAGTCAGAACAACAGGAAACAGAACAAAATAGATGATGATGAAAATAAGCAAGGGTATCTGGATGACTCTTTTTTGGTAACTCAACTACAAGAACCTTTATCAACTCAGAGCTTATAAAATATCAGCCATGTTATAATTGAAAGTATTGTTTTCCCAGAAAGAAGGAAGGAAATCGGAAAAGCATATAAAGAAGTCAATATGTGTTTTAAATTTGTATTCTCTAATTTTCAAATGAGATTTCAGATTCTACTTGTCACAATTATTCAAGATCAAGGATGCCTTACCCTGTGGCCATTCTATCCTCTGCTTTGGTGGACAATTTTAACTTGTCCCAGAAGTAAGTTTGGGAAAGCACTCATGCCTTGCTACTACTCTTTTAGGTGCAAATGGACCCAAATTAAATGCGATCTAAAGAGAATTAACTATGTCATTTTAAGTGAAATAGAACAAATCATAATGAAAATAAGGTAGCCATATAATATTTGGGACATTTGAAGTGAAAATTTTTATGTGATTTTATTGTTGCTAAATTAAGGAATAAAGAAGTCATCCATTTATAGTGATTTACATTTATCTGGTTTCCATGTTGTTAGAAAGCTTTTAGATGAAATGGATCTGCTCATATTTGTAGAGGAGAAAGGACAATCCAGACATTATCAGAATAGAAAGTCATCTGGATAAAGAATTAATACAGAGGAGATGTATATTTATCTGTAGAAAAATCACAGACCTATAATTTCCCATTGCCCTTTGGTATGGATAAGCTTAGAAGAAAAGTAGAAGTTCTGGAATGCTGGAAGAATTTCTTCAAGAGTTTGAATATTTTCATGTATACAGTGATAAGCCATTCCATGCAATGGTTTAAATAGGAAGAATCTGTGTATTTAAGTATTTTCTCCTGGTTGCAAAATATATCTGTATTAAAGGTCCCATATCAGAAGTATTGGTTGTAGGTATGATGCCCAACTCAGTATATACATAAAATCAGTCCTCATAGATAATCATTATCATAGCATAAACATGAATTCACAAATCATTTAAGAAACCTCTCTATAAACGAAGCATTGTAAAACTATTCTATCTGATAAATGTTTCCCAAACTTTGAGGATATTAATCCTAATAATATTATTTGTTTAGTAGATTTTTTTTTTTTTACTATTCTTATGTGAGGTGGGGAAGATAAGGGAAGGGAATCAAGTGAGTCAGTAACCCTACCCACCACTCTAGACCCTGGAATCTCAGTGGCTTAACACAATAAAAATGTCCTCCTCCTTCACATTACAGTCTTAGATGTATCATTCTCTGCTTTGTAGCTCTACCATCCTAAAAACTGGCCTTCAAGCTCACCATGAAGTGGGAAGATGGAGAGAACAGGGAAAGCCACCTTTTATCTCAGCCCAGAAGAAGCACACTTCACTTACATTCCCAATTCATGGGCCAGAACTCAATCTGCAGGAAAGTCTGAAGAAGAAATGAAATGAAAGCATTTTCTGTGCTTCAGTCAGCCATTCCAGCCTCCAAATTGTCCTATACTTCTCTTATCACACATAGTACTGTCACTCCTCCCTAGGGGAGGCAACCCAGACACTACATGCACCTCAAATTCCACAGTCTTCACCAGGAAGCCCAAATATTGTTCCTCCCTATCCAACAAATGAGGAAATAAAAAGATAACTTTTAGATCTCTTCACCTTTCCCATCCTATACACACCGAATATACAATGATGGAACAGAGAAGGTATAATCTCAATACACTCTTTCACTGGAGAAAGGAATGAATGGGAGATACATATTAGCCACAGGTCCAAACCAATTCCAAAATCGCACTGTGTGTTATACTGTAAAAGCTCCCCTGACCCAACCTGGTTGTTGAGTCTCTGATGTTTTGCTCTTGCCCACTTTTTTCTCAGTGGCTCCCATCACTCACCAACTATTTCTTGAGGTCATCTGAGGTGGGCATTTGGAAATATGCTCTCACCTTGGAAACTGTGCAACTGTGGCAGCTAAGCATCCTCTCACGGTAGCCCAAAGTACTTAAAAACATCTAACTTAAATTCTTCATCTGCTTTCTCAATTACATATGAATTCAAGAATTACTTTTTTCTAGAAATTATGGCTCATAATTTATTTGGTGATACAGGATCTTTAACATCCTAACAGGCTTCTAATCTATTTGCCTCTAGTCAGCAACATGTGCTAATAACTACACTCAATGTTCTTTTGACAGTGCTTGAATGTGTTTTGCTTCTTTTCCTTTCTGAGCTCTATATCCTTTTCCCAACAACATGATGGCCCCACCCTTAGTTAGATTTTTTTTTCCCCCGAGCCTCTTTAATCAACTAAAAGGTTTTATTGGCGCTTTGTTACTCTTTTAGAATCCCATCTCCTATTATTGGGGATCAAGAATCAGTTGGATTTTCTAACCCTTCAAAGCTCCTAATTTCTGGACACTGTTTTCTTTTGTTTCTGCTTGCAAACTTGCTGATTCTCTCTTTCGCTCAACTCTTCCAAAGACAACTGTATGAGTTACTTATTGCTGAATAAAAAACTGACGCAAGATCAATTTTTCTTTTTTAGTAATCAAAAATAGCAAACATTTATCATCTCATAGTTTCTGTGGATTTGGAATCCAGAAGCAGCTTAACGGGGTGCTGCTTTCTCAGGGTCTCTCATGAGATTGCAGCCAAACTGTCCACTAGAGGCTGCAGTCTCTGAAGAATTGACTGGGGCTGGAGAGTTGACTTCTAAGTTCATCCACAAGGCTGTTTGTCAGGAAGCTTCAGTTTTTCACTACTTGAGGCTTTCTGTTGGCCTACTCATGACATAGCTTCCTCATGCATTCATGTTTCAAAGAAAGTGAGAGTGAGTGAGCAAGAGAGCACCGAAGACTGAAGGCAAAGTCTTTTGTAACCTAATCTTAGAAGTGGCATGCAGTCACTTCTGCTATATGCTTTTGGTCATGTGTACCAGCATGTGAGTATGTTATGGGTACAAGGTATGAATACCAGGAGACAGACATCGAGGACCATGTTAGAGGTTGGTTACTGCAGGCAACCAATTGTAGCAAATACAAAGATTTTCAACATCTTTTCAATCTGCACATTGCTTAAGCATGCAGCCTACCTCACCAGTTAACACAAGTGACAATCTTACTATTTTGATCACATCTCATTTCAAAGATCACAGATCTAATCCTTAACTGGCTACCAAACTTTCAGTTTATTCACCTATTAACGATTAAGCCAAATTACATTTTGTATTTTTTGTTACAGCAGTGCTTCACGCTTGGTAATGAGTACCGATTTTTTTTTAAATCCAGGATGGTTGAATAATAGCTAGCAAAACAGAACAAAACACCACCAAACCACCCACCCCCCCCCACACACACACACACACCACTAAATTATCTTAAATATTTCTTATCTCCAGGTTCCGTTATAATCAATCTATTCTCCCTAAAGTGACCAGAATTTCTTCTGTGAAATATATGTTCGAACACATCAATCTGTTACGGAAAACTCTTTGGCTCCAGAGCCTTCAGGATGAAGTGCATTTCCTTAACTGTTGCTTACAAGGCTCTTCGTATTCCAATCTTAGTCGACATTTCCACCTTAGTCTCCAACTAATCCCCACAGATATTCTATACTTTAATCCCACAAAACTGTTCAGTATGGAATATCGTAAGAAGTTTTATTCCTCTGTGTTATGTACGTACCAAGTACTTTACCTGAGATTACATGCCTTCCCCCAAAAACCATATAAACCTCTCACATCACTCTTCATTTATGCTACTGTTACAGTATATACAGACCTTTACTGGAGCACTCTTAACATTTTTATTTCATTGTCTCCTGAACTACCATATTTATTCTCAAAGGAACTGCACTAGGAGTTTCTTTTCTTTTCTTTTTTTTTAAGATTTTATTTATTTATTTGACAGACAGAGATCACAAGCAGGCAGAGAGGCAGGCACAGAGAGAGAGGAGGAAGCAGGATCCCTGCTGAGCAAAGAGCCCGATGTGGGGCTCGATCCGAGGACCCTGGGATCATGACCTGAGCCGAAGGCAGAGGCTTTAACCCACTGAGCCACCCAGGCGCCCAAAGTTACTTTTCATTAACATAGAGGCTTTATCAATTGTCCTTCCTAACTTACTGGATTCTGAGTAATGATCAAATAAGCAAATATATGAATTAATTGGTAAGGGATCATTCCTTCTTTTTTCTATTCATACTGTAAAGCTAAGCTCCTAGTCTCATAAAACCTATAGTAGACACTCAATAAAGGTTTAACAATTGTAAAATGGATGAAAATGGCTCATCCTTTCTAATTGTACCTGTTCTTCCTAAATGAAAAATTTATTGACATCTCTATTTATATTCTAAACCTTCTAAAAATTTAATGCCAGTCCAGATCCCTACCCTGAGTGTTAGGCCCATATAGCTAAGTCTTTGATAAAAATTTCCATTTGAAATTCCCAAAATGAACTTGAATTCAGTATATACAAAATTAAATTCATCATGTTTTCCATTCATACCAATTTTCACTCTTGGATTTTCTTTCTTTGTGAGTGGCACCACCATTCACTCAAGCCAGAAGCTTGAGTGTTGTCCCAGACTCTTACTAAACAGGAAGTGTTCCTCACACCCAATTTGTCACTAAGTTTGTGACTTAAATACCTCTTTTTCTTATTTCTCTGATTTTTTAACTTCTTATCATGTTTTGTGCAGAATGCCACAGAGCCTCCTAACTGGTATCCCTACTACCTGTCTGACATTCCTCCAGTTTATTTTCTACATTGATATAAAAATGATTATTTTACAAGATAAATTAGGCCTATACCATTTTTGTTTAAACACCATTCTCATTACCCTTATGTTAATATTACTACTTTTTTTTTCGGTGTTCAAAATATACATACTTTAAAAAACGTTTATTTAAATCCTATTTAATTAAAATATAGTGTATTATTAGTTTCAGAGGCAGAATTTAGTGATTCCTCAGTTTTATATAATACCAAGTGCTCATTACATAAAATGCTTCCTTAATGTCCATCACCCGGTTACACCATGACCCCACACACCTCCCCTCCAGTAACTCTCACTCTGTTTCCTATAGTTAAGAGTCTCTTATGTTTTTTCCTCCCTCTCTGTTTTCATCTTATTTTATTTTTCCTTCCCTTCCCCTATGTTCTTCTGTTTTGTTTCTTAAATTCCACATATGAGTGAAATCATACAGCATTTGTCTTTCTCTGACTGACCTATTTCACTTAGCATAATATCCTCTAGTTCCATCTACATTGTTGCAAATGGCAAGATTTCACCCTTTTTGATGGCTGAATAATACTCCATTGTGTTTATATACCATATCTTTATCCACTCATCTGTTGATGGACATCTGGGCTCTTCCCATAGTTTGGCTATTGTGGACATTGCTGCTATAAACATTGCGGTGCATGTGCCACTTCAAATCACTACATTTGTATCTCATGGATAAATACCTAGTAGTACAATTGCTGGGTCTTAGGGTAGCTTTATTTTTAACTTTTTGAGGAACCTCCATACTGTTTTCCAGAATGGCTGCACTGTTTACATTCTCACCAACAGTGTAAGAGAGTTCCCCTTTTTCCTCATCCTTGCCAACATCTGTTGTTCCCAGAGTAGTTAATTTTAGCCATTCTGACTGTTAATATTATTACTTTTTGCTGACATAGAGAACACTCTGTGGCTCTACCGTTGACCATCTGGAGATACATGTCTTGCCTCTCCTTTTTATCTCTACAGGGCACAAATAAGGGAGCCATATCTAACTAACCTAATAATTTATTGTCCTTAGAAGATACTATCCTCTCACGAAGAATGCTGTTCCCACTACATGACTCTTTCTCTGACATAATGTTAAGTACTTATTCTGGACAACCCTCCCTATAGGCAGCCCTCTCTATAAATATGTGTTGGCTGAATGCATGGTTATCAAAATCTTGACACCCAAAAGCACAAAACCTAAAATCAGAATGTATTTTGTAATTTACCTATTAATTAATTTACTTATACTGCTAAATGTTACCTTAGATGTTGGGATTGTCGTGTAATGACTGAGGTGATCCAACTATGTTTTCCTTTTTGTGTCTTAGAAAGCCAGGTTTTAGTTTGATTTTAGCAAGAACAGCAAGAAAATTATATAAAAAGTTTGGTTTTCCATAGCTTCATTTTTTTAAAAGATTTTATTTATTTATTTGAGAGACAGAGATCACAAGTAGGGAGAGAAGCAGGCAGAGAGAGAGAAGGAAGCAGGCTCCCTGCTGAGCAGAGAGCCTGATGTGGGGCTCGATCCCAGGACCCTGGGATCATGACCTGAGCTGAAGGCAGAGGCTTTAACCCACTGAGCCACCCAGGTGCCCCTCCATAGCTTCATTTTTAAATAGAATCTCAAATGACCTTCCTGGATACTATTCATACACTGTCTTAGACTAGATTAAAAAAATGCCTCCATGAGCAATGATTGGTTAAGACAGAGAAAAGAGATAACAGTTCGCCCACGGGAGGAGGCTGAGGCAAGCAAAGACAGTGACAAACAGATAAACAGAAAAGGAAGAAGCCATTGGAAAAAAAAAATTCTTGAGTACTTGAAAAGCCTTGGCTGAGACAGTGGGGGAGATAAAAAGAGAGAAAGGAAAAACACAATCAGCCCTGCTAGTAATTGGAGAGGCTAGAAGAATGGAGGTTGGAGGCTCAGAGGGAGAAAGAAAAGCAATGAAAGAAAATGAACAATAATGGTGGGTGGGGGAAACATAGGAAGAGATTGAAAAAATGAGAAACCAGTCAAAGAGAATAGAAAATGGGAACCTCTGGGGTCCCACTTCTCAGTTGTTTCATTAACTTCTTACCACAAGAAGCATGTGTAATTTGGAGAATTTACCCCCTTTCATCTAAAATAAATAAATATTTAAATAAGGAACATGTGCCTTATGAGACAGAGTTCAAAATCAGGGTGAACTAGCAATATACGTTCAGATAATTTTGAAGCTCAGTTCCTATTATAGGAAGTTAGAGAACTTGGCGAGTGTACCTCTGAACACAAATCATACTGTCTGCATTTCCTGAATTTGCCTCCCATCCCTGACATTCTGTCTATAAATGTTTTCTTCTTTATACAGTTCATCCTTGCCCATCTACCAGTTGCATAAGATGTTACTGCCTCTCATTCACCAGTAACAATTGATGAAAGCCTGAGAATGTTCCAACCCTCTCCCTTCTCTATCTGCAGAATGGATAGAGTAATGATTCAATAGAATTCTATAGCTCCTCCTTCCTTCAAAGATGGAAACAATGTGAAGGCATTGATGTTTCCAAATTACCTTTCTTTACTAGAAAAAAACAAAACAAACAAACAAAAGAAGTTTACCAAGAACCCCCAAGTGGTTGAGATGGGTACACTTTATATTTCCAGTTAACACTTTTCCATTGTTAGTGGCATCCTAACTGTTAGACACCTGGCCACACAGAGGTAGGTTTCCTTAGTGATCTATGCAAAGGTTTTCTTGTGTGACTATTTAAAGGAAGGTGCCATAAAAAGAATAATGTTATTTCCATAGTTGGAGTTCTGCTCAAATCTGTGTGGATCTGAGGGGTTTTAAATAATGCTCTCAAAAATCAGGTCTGCAAGAGAACAAGGGACAATATTGACTAGAGTACAAAAGAATTCAGCAAGTGACCTTCATGCTTCTAAGCAACTAGCCAATCAGAATTCATAGCAAGCAAATACCATCCAATCAGTATTCATTTCACATGATTAGTAACCAGCTGCTGTGAGAAAATGGATGAAAGGCAGCATTCACCTATGTAATGATTATAAAATAATGTATCTGAATATAAATCTACAAGATACAGGGTTAACAGGCTTGGAAAATGTATTTTACAGCTTTGGGAGAGATGCCATTTTTTGTTAAGATCTTATTTATCAATAGTAGAAAAGAATAGAAACCCCCCAAAAACAAAAATAAATTTATAACATAATACCTGTTGCTTTCTATTTGTTGGAAAAACAAACAAACAAACAACAACTCTAAAAGAAAGTCTAATGACTTGTCTGAGAAAAAAAATATTTCTATCAAGCGGTGGTGGGTGTTAATTTCTCATTATTTTTCCAAGAACTACACTTTGGAAGGCAGAATCTATGAAACCTGTCTTAATTTCCATTCTGTTTGATCAGTAAGCTCACTTCTTCCTTTTAAATATTTTCTGTGATGAAAAAATGTCATATGAAATAACTTTCATTTCTTCCCAGGAATACCATGCCTTTGTTGGGTTATAGTTTATGGAATTAAAATGAGAAGAAAACTCAGTCTGGGACAATGGCATTTTGACCCAGGGTTGAAAACAACTCTCAGAGGTACTCCCCAAAGCTCTGGTTATCACCAGTGAAATAACAATTCACCTCTCTGTTTTCTTTTACTGAAACTGACACTGTAAGTAACAAAATGTAGTGAGGTTTCAAAGAAAGGAAAATGACCTTTAAATTTTCTGAAGCATAAAGGCCGCTTCATGCAACAGAGAACAGCAAGAGATATGTGGCCTTAGGAGGTGAGTGAGATGACTCAGATTAGGGAATAAAAGGGAAACACAGCTGGGACCTTTGGGCTTGTCCTTTCTGAAGGCACAAGGACCAAGGTCTCCTTTAAATGGAAAATAGGGGTGGATGAGCCTCAAAAGACTTGGTACAGATAAGAACGAAAGATCTCAGTAATTATTCAAGGTATCTAAGAGTTCCAAAATTAGCTAACTTGGTGTATTCCCGTATTTTCCATTATGCTTTTATAAAACCAGGATTGAAGGGAATACATATGAAAATTAATATGAAAATGTTTCCTACTATCAATAGTCTCAAAGTAAAAATTAACACATTTTTTTTTTACACTAAGTGAAAGACAAACTCCAAACTGAGGGATATCTACAGGACTTGTTTTTCTTTGATACAGAAAAAAGTTGAAGAATTGTAAACATGATCTCTTCAGAAGGTCAGAGAACTGTGGTAATTTTCCAAATTATAAAGAGATGATTTAAGCAGCTAAATTCAATAGGAGAAAAATAGTTATAGTCTACATTTTTTAGTATCATTATGAAACTCCAAATAATAATAAATGTACAGTTTAAATGAAATGATTATTTCTTAAAAGGGAAGTGAACTGGCAAAGGATGAATAATCTGAAAACTTAAAAGGATGTTTTTCTACATATCAAAATCTGTCCCAATTCTAGGATAAAGTCTAAGTCTTGGAATCTAACATGGAGTCATATGTTTTATATAACAAGTTTAACTTTAAATAAGGTGCAGTGAATTGCAGGTACTAAATCTTACTGAAGTTGAAATACAGGTTGGTTTTACAGCCAAAGACTATGTGAATTTAACTTAATAGAATATGTAAGAAGAATAGTGAAACAAATATGCTAATGATGAATGGAGAGCCTTAAGCAGAAAGATCATAAACCTCATCAAAATTCCTTCAATCTTTCCAAATACTATTTGCACTTGGAATTATTTAGCAAACATATGTTAAACATCTATTGTATGCAAAGATTAATATGTGAACTAATGGAAAATATACCACGATTAAAAAGAATAATCTCTGTCCTTTCTTTGTCTACTTAGAGGAGAGTAATCTGATAAATGGTGATCAAATTACTCATGGAATCACAGTACTCAAAAAAACTTCATTGTTCCTTCTGTCCTTGGAGATTTTAGAAAATGATTTGTTAATCTCCCTTGGAAGTTTATTCCAAGGTTATGTCAAAAAATTATGTACTAAACTAATAATGAGGATAATAGCCACTGTCTAATTCCTGTTAATATTCCCAGGCCCCAAGGTACTTGCAAAGAAATCATAGAACCATCAAAGCCATGCTTTCTAGTATCAATTCAATCCTTGCTGCTGCCTGGAAATAGTTGTATCTAATTCTTTCTATATGTTTCATAATAGCGATAACAAGAGTTTTCCATTCTTTTCAAGTTTTTAAATCTCACAGTATTTTTAGGTTCTCACTTTCTTCTGTCAGATAAGCTAGAACCTTAGGCATCAGCATTTTCATTTTCCCTTTTCTCTTCTTCAAACTACCCTCCTAATACAAATACTAATACAAGCTAAACATTCTAGGATCGGTGGAGAAGCTTCAATAAGACCAACTACCCGAGTCTTCTCTTTCTTCTCTCTCCATGTGCTTTGTCCTATCTTCCTGTAAACCTCATATATATTGATCTTATTTTGCCTTCATTTCTCTCTGTTCATGCTTAGTTCTCTGCCTTAAATGCATAAGACTTCGTTTTAACTGATTTTTTTCCTATTTTACAATGTTGTCCCTCTTTACCAATAAATGAATTTCTTCTTCATTTCAATCAGATTTCTGAAAACAATAGAACTCATTTTTGTAGTCAGTCACCTCCTTCATTTTCAATTAAATTTGGCCATAACCAGTTTCTTCCTAATTGCAAAATCAAATGGTCTTGCCATTATCTTAATGCTCCTTGTTTCACAGTAGCACTCAGTCCCTCAACAATTACTTCCTCTTAAAACCTAAACCTCCATCAATAAGGCCACTACTAGGCCTCATTTCTTTCTTTTTTCCTTTCTTTTCCTTTCCTCTCTTTTCCTTTTCTTTTTGTCTTTTTTTTTCTTTGTCCTTAACAACCTCTCCTCCTTTTTCATTGCAAATTTATTTTCATTTCCTATCTGTGAAATGGGATGATATTTGTTTGTTTGTTCCCGTGGATGAGATCATCAATGAGTAGAATTTTTTACTTAGTAGTAATACAATTAATAATACTATATTTCTATGTTTATTTCCCCCTTGTAATTTGTCACTATCATAAAAGGAAAAAAAATGGTTGGTGCTTTGTTTTTCAAAAATTCATAGTAAATTACTGATGAATCATTTCTGATATGGTAGAAAGAATACTGGATTAGAATATTAAGGATTATAGTAGTTGGTCTCACTGACTGAGTTTTCTTACCTTCAAATGAGGATTATAATGTCTGTCTATATCATTGTTGTGATAATCACATGACACATTGTACATAAAAGCATCTTGTAAATTTCAAAGCACTATTTTGATCCATCATATATTCTTACTGGGAATATTTGAATAAAATTTATTTGACTATTTGAAATAAATATTATATTTATTTGTTCAAATATTATATTCAATTATTTATTCAAATATTTATTCAATTATTATACAATAAATATTTTAATAAATATTTATTCATTTATTTAAATGATCTCTAGACCCAGTATGGGCTCCAACTCATGACCCCAAGATCAAGAGTCACATGTTATAACTGAGCCAGTTAGGTGTCACCCTGATGTAAAATAGATCCATATATTGCCACAGTTGTCCTCTAGTTTTCCTTTTTATGGGGGACATTGCTTTTGCTTCTGCCATATGAAGGAAATGACTGTATTCCTTGCCTTAAGATATGAGTATACCCCTTCAAATTCCTTCCAATTCTTAGGGCCATGGCCTTGGGGATTTTACTTTCCATGACCAAAAATAATAGCTACTAAGTCTGTCATAATATAACAGAGATACCCGTTCCTTAAATAACCTAGGGTGAATTTAATTCATTCAACTTTTCAAGGCTGTGAAACAATATCTTCTATTTTAGTTTAGTCCTCTTTTCTTCCTTCATAACCAAAACCACTGGAACTTGCCTCAGTCAGTTATTCATATTTCAACTTGAAAGGGAATGGTGGCAGGGATAGAGAGAGAAAGAGAGGGAATGAGAGAAAGTGGGGGACAGGGGAAGGAAGGAGGGAGGTATGGAAGAAAAATGGTGGAAGAGAAAAAAGAAAAAGAAAAAAAAGAAAGGGCAAAAGGGAGGGAGGAAGAAAAGTTATAAGACAAAGACTTTTGTCTTTGTTCACTGGTGCTCTGTTATTTAAAAACATACCTAAGGGAACCTCCATGGCTCACTCAGTTGAGCTTGGGACTTTTGATTTTGTTTCCCATCATGATCTCAAGGTCATGAGATTGAGCCCCAGGGTGTGGCAGGGTCCGAGCTCATCAGGGAGTCTTCTGGAGATTCTCTCTCCCTCTGCCCCTACCCCCTGTGCAAGTGTGTGTACATGTGAGTGTGTGTGTGTTTGTGTGTGTGCATGTGCGCTCTCTCTCAAAACATCACACCTAGTTTAGAAAATAAGGAGAAGATATTTAAATTGAGAGAAAGTAAGGAGGAATAATCAAAGTCAGATCTTCACTAGTAGGTATAATTCCACCTAGTGGAGTATGTCAGTCAAAAAGCATTGTAGGAGGGACTCCTGGGTGGCTCAGTTGGTTAAGCGGCTGCCTTCGGCTCAGGTCATGATCCCAGCGTCCTGGGATCGAGTCCACATCGGGCTCCTTGCTCGCCAGGGAGCCTGCTTCTCCCTCTGCCTCTGCCTGCCACTCTGTCTGCCTGTGCTCGCTCATTCTCTCTCTCTGACAAATAAATAAATAAAATCTTAAAAAAAAAAAGCATTGTAGGAAAAGGACAAAACCAGGGAAAAATGAGTTGGTAAGGTGTAAAAATAAGAGATCTGAGTAATCAGATCTGGTAGGAACTTAGGATAACATTAGTGGGATTGGGCTGAATCTGCTTTAGAAAGATAGAATCCTGAATACCATGATTTGGAAAACACTCTAGATAACATGTGGCTCAACACTTCTTGATGTTTGAATTAATGTTATAATATTCTTTCTAAGTGGCTACTTATTCAGAATAAACCTAAAAATTACAGTGACAGAAAAACCACTCTTTTCTGAAGCAACCTAATCCAATTGTGAGAAGCTTCTTTCATCAGTGAGCATATATCTATCTTCTTTTCACCTATAGGTCCTAATGTGCTTGTCAGGGCCATACTATACAAGTTAAATTACATGTCTTCTTAATCATCCCTTGTGTATTTAAAGACAGCTGAGGTCCTGCTAAATATTTTGATTTCCAAGCAAAACATTAACAGTTCCTTCTCAGATGATGTGAAATAATATTTTGTATACCAATGAAATATAACATAGACTTTAATAGGATGAAATCCATATCCTTTATTCAATATTATGCTCACTCTAGCATGTTGTCTAATTTTTCTAATATTCATGCAATAGGGTCCTACCTAGTACTGAAATTTTCACTATGAATCCAATCAAATAGGAGAAAATAATACTGTATTATCCATCTCATAAGGATCATCTTTTTCTAGTATCTTTTGAAATCTTTTTCTTCAAAGATATGTCTCTTCTTCTGTAATGATCTTTCTTGTTTGTTGATTTTGATAACCCACTTTTGATCAGATCAGATGAGTCTTTTTTCTTGTATATATTATGTCTTCAATAAAATTAGCTGACTTAGTTTTATAGCCACTAAACCAGTTTCTTTCTTTACTCCCTTCCCCTTACCATTTCCCCTTATCTTGTCCCCATATACTTGTTTTGAAACAAAATAAGTGTTCTTATTCTCTCTGACAAACTGGAGCTATTTAATGAAGAATATTTATTGAAAGATTGATAAATTTGCATTTAATTAAATAGACAGTGAGAAGCCACTGAAGTTTTTGATCAAAAAAAAATTAAAAAAAAATTTAAGTAGACTAATATGACAGCCATAAGTAGAACTGATTGAAATGGGGAGAAGCAGGAGAATAGTTTGGAGAAAGTTGCATTATTGCTCCCTAGAGTGGTGTCAAGGAAAATAAAAAGGAATATTGGGCATGGTGACAGAAGCTGTAGAACTTACTAATGATTAATATGAATAAAGGGAAAATCAAAGTTCCTTATAAGATTTCAAAAAGTGGTGACAGTATATTAGTTAGCATTCTCCAGCAAAAGAGAACAAAAGAATTGCATTTATATAAAGAATTGACTTACACAGTTATGGAGGCTAAGTCCCAAAAATCTACAGTCAGCAAGACTGGAGATCCAGGAAAACCAGCGATGTAGCTCTAGTCTGAGTCTGAAAGCCTGATATACCAAGTAAGCTGAGGTTATAAATCTCAGTTGGAGGAAAAGAGAAAACTAATGTTCCATCTCAGGCAGAACAAGTTCCCTCTTCTCCATCTTTTTGTTCTATTGAGATCTTCAGCTGAGGTCCATCTTCATTAGGGAGGATGAACTGCTTTATGCAGTCTACCAATGTAATTGTAGTCAATCTCATCCAGAAACACCCTTAAAGAGACACCAAGAATAACGTTTGATCAAAAGTCTGGCACCATGTTGCCCAGTCAAATTGAAACCTAAAATTAACATTGAAAGAATAGTTAAATGATAAAGCCAAAAGAAAAGTTCCTTCAGCAAGGAGGTTATTATTGGTACATGCTGAATTTGAGGTTGTGAAGACATGTGAAGATGACCATATAGATGGTTATAAATGATAGGCTAGGACTCTGGAAAGAGATAAGAATTTGGAATGCAGATTTGTGCTTTCTTTACATAAAAGTTACTAGTGAAGGACTTTTAAGAAGTTAATAGCATAGGATACTATCAAGAGATTACTTAGGATGATGACCAAGAAAAAGTCAGCACTTTGGTGGTTTTAGAAATCTCTATGGTCAGAAAAGTAGGAGGATAACTGGGCACAGAAGTACAGAAGCCAAGAGAATAGCTATTCTTGAGTAAGTCATCTTTCTTCACTGTCTCTACACTATCATGTCCCTTCTCTCTTACTCTCTTGAACTTTCGTTAATCAGGCTCCTGACTTTACAGAAGTTGATTTTCAAGTACAATACATTCTGTGTCCTATTGGTTTCCTCATTTTGCCTTGTAAATGCAAGAATCCTCGAAAGCTCTATATTCTACATTGGTCATCCTGTAAATCAGAAAAATGCAAACCTATATCCCAGTTGCTTTCATTAGTTTCAGACCTATATTTACAATAAACAGGCCAAAAAACCATCAGAATATCCATGTTTGTATCTCAAACATCCATCCTAAATAGAACCAATAAAATCTCTGTGATGGCTCAGGAACACTCCAAGATGCTGACGTTCAAACCCTCAAGAGCAACTTTGATTTCTTTCTTTATCTTGCCCCTTTCTGTCCTCCATTTCCAAGTCCAAATCCTATCAGTTTTACCTAGAAAACATCCTCCATATTCATACCATTTGCATTACTGCTGCTATCACCACCACCATTCAAATTCAAGAACTCATTGTCACTTACATGTGGTATTAATCTCTTACACGAACTTTCCATATCTAGCTATTCTCACCTCTACTCTGTCCTTTTCCATGGCTGCCAAATTAATCTTCCTAAATTACCACTTCAGTCATGTCATGCTACTAATCCAAAATGTTTAAGTGTTTTTTATTACTCATTGAATAAAATCCAAACTCTTTAAAATAATATTTAACGCCATCTACCATCTGGTAATATCCCACATTTTTAGATGTATCTTCCTTTTCTCCCTTTCAGAGATTCAGTACTGCACTCAAACCACTTGTCCTTTTCCTGTCTGTCCCAGTCACTTTGTTCATTCTATTTTCCTTGCCAGTAATGTCCTTTCTATTCATTCTCATCTGTGAAGCCTTTCTGATTGCCCCAGTAGAAGGTAATGTATGATTCAAATGATTGGGGCTATATCTTAAGTGTGTTATAGACATCATAATTATAAATTCTCATAATAATACTGTCATATATTTACTCTTTTCTAAATTTTACCATTGAATAAGCTGGTATTTATATGGGTTTTTTAAATTGGCCCAAAATAACATAAAATACTCAATTTTCCATATTTATCTGATATCCAAAATCAGTATTCTTGACCTTAATCGAGATATTTTTAATTTTAGCATCACCCCTCTGGTACAGTTATTAGTCCCATGGCTTCACTGAAGCCTCAGTAATGGGAGAAAAATTTTAATACTGAAATATTATTTACTTATAAAACTGCCTTTTTCTTAGTCTGGTTTATAGAAGCATG
This sequence comes from Mellivora capensis, assembly GCA_004024625.1. NCBI lineage: Eukaryota > Metazoa > Chordata > Mammalia > Carnivora > Mustelidae > Mellivora > Mellivora capensis. Next base: position 75,047 of record PISX010006593.1, on the reverse strand, counting down.
ATTTACATATAGTACAATTCACCCTTTTTAGTGTATAGTTCTGTTATTTTGGCATTCTACCTTTATTTTTCCAAGGTTCTCCCTTTGGTAACAGGTGATTTAGTTTTACAGTTTGCCTTAGTAGTTTGATTTAGTTTTAACAATTTTTGGCTTCCCTTTTGCCCTACATTTCTTCAGAAATGCTTTATGTTGGCAACATTGTTCCTAGTAACTTGTCAAACACTTCTTTATAAACTGGTAGAACTTATTCATAAAATGAGAAGCTAAGTAGTATATAATCATAGGCAGAATTCATGGATAGTCTACCAGTAGATATTTCCTATTACTGTTCTACACCTAATAAAATTTATACTCTTCAAAATTATTTTCTTCATCTTTACCTAATGGATGTATAGAATTTGTAGAATGTATATGGTTATATAGCCACAAAATATCTAGACAACTTACCTTCTCAAATGGTAGTTCAAAGCACTTTAGAAAGAACTCATAGGGGAAAATGTGGGCATGGAATTCATTTTTTCAAAAACTACATTTCCACTAAATCTATACAGATGATTTGTCTATATATTCTTTTATCCAATAAACATTTTTTGAGCACCTTCTATGTAAAAATCATGAAATTTTCCCTTATACAGCCTACCATCTAATAGGTATTCTAATAGACTGATTTCATATATAGTACGTAAAGGAAATCCCCAGGGTGATAATGACTGACAAGAATTAATGACTAAGTTAATTAAGTGTTGCAGTCACCAAAAGAGTAGAGAAACTTCATATTTTTTATTAACTTTTAAGAAGAGCTAAGAAGATAATATCTAGCATATTATTCATGCTCAGCAGCAGTGAAATAATAATAATTAGGAAAAGATAACTTCATGCAAGAATGGTTTTAAAGCTTCATGATATTAGGTCAACCAGTGCATCAGAAATAACAGAACTAGTTTTCGTATAAAAACAGGAGTCCTTTTAGTAATGTGAAAGCAAATTAGAAAGTATTCCCCTGTAGAGTTTGTGAAGATAAGATAAAGCCCTTTTAAAGAGCTTTATCATGAAGTTCTAACAAGTTTTCTAGCCATTATAGTCCAAACAGATCATTGCCCTAGTTTAGAAAATCATCTTGGGTTTTGACCTGTTTATTATTAAATTTTGGAAAAACAAAAAAACAAACAAAAACATGTACAGGCATATTCGTCATAATATACCTCTCATGACATTGCACAGGCATAATTTTGGACTTTTCCTTTTCTCTTGAGAGAGAGCACAGGTGCATAAGTGGGGGCGCCGGGTGGGAAATGGGGGGAGGACAGAAGGAGAGGGAGACAGAATATCCTAAGCAGGCTCCATGCCCAGCAGGGAGGCCAAGCCTGGCCTGATCTCAGGACCCCGATATCATGACCAGTGCCAAAATCGAGAGTTAGCCACTTCACTGACTGAGCCACCATGGTGCTCCAAATTTTGAACTTTTAAAATGAAAAGTTAAGAAACCTGTTTTGCAACCTTTTTCTGACTCCAGGCCCACTACTCCACAGCTTCCCTTCCAGGAATACTCACTGCCTATCCATCGTGGAATTAATTCTCCTGTCTCAGAATTATCTGAACACACCCTTTGATTCCCTAGCCCCGACATGCCTTAGAAGGGTTGAATTAACTATTTCCATTACTCTGTCTGCCTCCTTTCTATCTCCTATTCACAACTCCCATAACATCATTAAAATAAGAAAGAGGGATTAAATGAATTTTGTATAGTCATTGCTACTAAAACCACATAATACATATATATAATAGAGCTCATGATAACACATATATCATAGAATTTAGAGGAGAAAAATTTCTCTCACATACCCCACCTGCTAACCAGCAGCACCAAAATTATCTCTTTTTTAATAAGTAGGTAAATATCCTATTTTTAAAGCATTTTTGCGAGTACAAAGTGTTGTATTCCCACACTAACAATCTGAGTTTTCACACCCCATAGAAATTTCTACATAGATTCGTGATATATACATTCAAATGCACAGCTAAAATATTCAAATATACAAAATAAGTCAAAGCAAGAACTTTTTTGTTCCGACCTAAAAGTACCTCATTAGCGCAGATGTCCAAGATAGACAGCCCCAAATACACTGAGGTCCAAGGGCATGAAAGTGTCCTTACTTCTGTAGACTAACAAATGGATTCATGCAAATTAGTGTGTGAACTTGAAGACATTATTGTGACAAACTGATTGGTATACACATGCTGCCAAGGGGAAAACACCAGCTAGGCAGCATTATTATTGCCACTGCCATAATTATTGCCAAAACCATGAGACCTTAAAGCTTTCTGGATAAAAGGCTTTTGAGGGAAAAACAATCTATCCTAGGGTTTGCTCTGTGGACATGAAATTACTTTTCAACCTTTTCTTCTTATTTATCCAACTCATTTCAGAAGATGAAACACCTATTCCAAGGTGAGGAAAGAGGCTTCTGGGGAAAAGAAAAAATAAATTCTTTAGGATGGTCTTATTATTTTCTGTTCATTCTCCTGATCCTTTGTTTCCCCTGCCTATTTCCCTGATTTTAATTTGTCTTCTCCTTTTCTATCCTTTTGCCCTCAATTTTTCAGCATGTTCTGCGTCTTTTCTCTCATCTTCCAAACTCTCAGAAGCATCGTCAGTAATCAGTCATGTCTTCACTACATTCTTTCTTTTTTGTTCCTTCTTTAAAGCATCTCTATGAGTATGGCTTCAGAGAAACCAAGGTACCAATTACTGTGCCTGAAGCAGTGACAGTGAAAGTAGACATATTTGAAATGAGGGCTATGGAGAAGCGGTATGATGGTTACAGTGTGTACTTGTGCACATTCTGGAAACAGGTGGGTTTGCATTTGAACCACACACCGCTATTTACTAGCTATGACAAAGCCAGTTTATTCATTCACTGCTCTGAGCTGAAGATGATCTTATAAAGAGTCAGTATTATCTAGCTCATGGGATTGTTGAGGATTGTTGAGATAATAATATTAAGCATGTAGCAAACTGTCAGGAACCTACGAGGTGATACAAAGTAACAACACTGAGATGGTGGTTAAGGTGATAGCTATGGTGGAGACCGTTGTGGTGATTACAGGCTGAGTTTTCAGAGTCTCTTTGTCAATAGGGGCAGTTACCTTTGTCCATATGAATTGCAAGTCCTTGGTAATCATTTGCATATTTTAAATGGAAAGAAGTGCTCTGCCATAGCAGTTGTGCTTAAAAAGCATTGTGGTCAGGCTTAAATCTCTTCATGTTTCCAGAGAAAGATTTACTTCACACATGCCTCAAAAATCCAAGCAGTACTTTGTCCTCCCTACTGTTTTTCCCACTCTTTTTTTTTTAAGATTTTATTTATTTATTAGAGAGAGAGATAGGATGAGAGAGAGAGCACGGGAGGGGGGAGGGTCAGAGGGAGAGGCAGATCCCTGATGGACAGAGAGCCCAGAGACTGGATCCTGGGGCTCCAAGATCCTGACCTGAGCCAAAGGCAGTTGCTTAACCAACTGAGCCACCCAGGTGCCCTGTTTTTCCCACTCTTATCATAAAATTTTTTACACAGTCAAAAGAATATCTACAGACATGTAAGTTTAAAATAAAAATAATAAAATTAACATCCTTGTACTTAGCACCAAGCATTAAAAGGCATGGAAGTTTATGACTATTTTAAAGCTCCCCCTATAGCTCTCTCTGCAGCCTCTCTCCTTCCTATACCAGAGGTAATGACTATCCTCAATTTGATTTTGTCATTCCATTGCATAATTTATAAATTATATAGATGGATGTATCCTAAATAATATATTAAGCTTCCTTATGGTTGAATTTTTATAAACTACATCATGCTTGTAGTTTCTTTAGAGATTTAGGTTATTCCTAGCCATTCTCTTATCTATGAGCTTTTGGGTTATCTCCAATATTTAGTCTCAGAAACTTGTTACTGTGAATACCTTTATACATGCTTCCTGATGCACATTAGAATGTGGTAGTTCAAAGCATATACTTAGGAAAATGTGAGATAGGCACATCTTCAACTTTAAGGGACAATGCCAAATTTTTTCCTTATGAGGTTGCATTGGTTAGGATTAGGTTAGGATGCTGTGAATAATAAAAAAAATTAAGAGTCATACCAGTTTAAAGTCCTGCATGTCTGTCTCAGGTTTAAGAAGTTTGGAGGCAGCCAGTCCAGAGATGATACGATACATCACAGTATCAAAGACACAGGGTCCTTCCGTTGAATAGGTCACCTCATATGTAAGTTTTCATCCACAAATTCACCCAATGCCCCAAATGATTTCTGAAGCTTCAGCCAATCTATACAATTTTGGCTGGCAAGAAAGAGAAAAAAAAACAAGAAATGCATAGCCCTTTCCCCAAAGATGCACACAGCACATTTTTTTTTTTCCATGTCCCTTTGGCCGGAACTTACGTGGCCACGTCTGGCTACAAGGGAAACCAGGAGATCAAGTCTTTACTCTACCTGGCCATGGATCCAGTTAAAATAAAATAAATGGTGTTGGGAAAATTGGACAGCCACATGCAGAAAAATGAAATTGGACCATTTCCTTACACCACACACGAAAATAGACTCAAAATGGATGAAGGACCTCAATGTGAGAAAGGAATCCATCAAAATCCTTGAGGAGAACGCAGGCAGCAACCTCTTCGACCTCAGCCCCAGCCTCAGCCTCACTCACTTACCACTCACTACCTGTGAAACCTATTGCTTTGTTCTTGTTTCTCAGAATTTCTTTGACTAGTTGGGGTCTTTTATGGTTCCATACAAATTTTAGAGGAGTGTTTCCTCTACTTCTTTAAAAAATGCATTGAAATCTTGAAAGGGATTGCACTGAATATATGAAAGTTTTTTGTTGTTGTTTTTGTTCTTGTTTTTGTTTTTGTCTTGAGAGAGAGAGAGCACAAGTAGGTAGAGCCGCAGGCAGAGGGAGAGGGAGAAGCAGGCTCCCCACTGAGCAGAGAGCCGTATGTGGGACTTGATCCCAGAAACCTAGGATCATGACCTGAGCCAAAGGCAGATGCTTAACCAACTGAGCCACCCAGGCACTCCATATGGAAGGTTTTTAATAGTATTGACATTTTAGCAATATTAATTCTTCCAATCCACGAACACAGTACACCTTTCCATTTATTTGTGTCTTCTTTGATTTCCTTCATCAGTATCTTATAGTTTTAAAAACAGATATTTTTCACCTTCTTAGTTAAATTTATTCCTAAATATTTTATTGTTTTGATGCTATTATAAATGAGATCTTTTTTTTTTTGTTTTGTTTTTTTTTAGAAAAGTTATTGTTACTGTATAGTAATGTTTCTGGGTTTTGTATGTTAATTTTGTATTCTGCAACTTTACTAAATTCCTTGACCAAATCTGACAGGTTTTTGGTTGAATCTAGGATTTTCTATGTATAAAATCATATCATCTGCAAATAGAGACAATTTCACTTCTAAATTTCCGGTTCTAATACTTTATTATTTATTTTTCTTACTTGATTGGTCTAGCAAGAATGTCCATATCTGTGTTGGATAGAAGTGGGGAGAGTGGGCACCCTTGTCTTGCTCCTCATCTTAGAGAAAAAGCTTTCAATCTTTCACCATTAAGTATGATATTAGCTGTGGGCTTAAAGTATGTGACATTTATTAAGTTGAGATACATTCCTTCTATGCCTAATTTGTTTTTTATTGTGAATGGATGTTGAATTTTATTAAATTCTTTTTCTGTATCTATTGAAATGATCATACAATTCTTTTCTTTCATTTCATTAATGTAATGTATCATGTTGATTTTCATATGTTGGACCATCTTTGTTGGACTTAATCATGTGTAAATTATCTTTCTAATATGTTGCTGAATTCAGTTTGCTAACATTTGTTAAAAATTTTTTACATCTATATTCATCAGAAATATTGATTTGTAGTTTTCTTTCTCTAGGAGTGTCCCTTTCTGGGTTTTATGTCATAATTATTCTGGCTTCATAAAATAAGTTTGGGAGTATTCCATCCTCTTTGATTTTTTTGGAAGAGTTTGAGAAGGATTGGTGTTATTTCTTTAAATGTTTGGTAAAATTCATTGGTGAAACCATCTGGTCGTGGGTTTTTCTTCATTGGGAGATTTTTTATTTCTGATTCAGTCTCCTCACCTGTAATTGCTCTTCAGATTTTCTATTTCTTCTGATTGTGTCTTGGTAAGTTGTATATTTCTAAGATTTTTTTTTTCATGTATTCTAGGGTATCCAGTTTATTGGCATATAGTTGTTCATTGTAGCCTCTTATGATCCCTTGAATTTCCATGCATCCATTGTAATTATTTCCTTTCTTCTGCTAACCTTGGGCTCAGTTCATTTATTTTCTAATTCCTTAAAGAGTAAAGTTTGACTATGTATTTGGGATCTTTCTTGATTCTATATGTAGATATTCATTGCTATGAACTTCCCTTAACTGATTTTGCTCCATCCCATAAGTTTTGGTATGTTGCATTCCCATTTTCATTTGTCTCGAGAAACGTTTTCACATCCCCTTCAATTAATTTTTGTTCCAGTAGTTGTTGGGAGAATATTGTTTAATTTCCATGTGTTCATGAATTTCCAACTTTCCTCTTGTTGTTGATTCCTAGTTTCATAACATTGTGGTCAAAGAAGATATTTGGAGTTATTTCAGTCTTCTTGAATTTTCTAAGACTTGTTTTGTGGTCTGACATATGACCTACCCTAGCAAATGTTCCATGTATGTTTTAGAAAAATGTGTATTCTGTTATTGTTAGATAGAATGTTCTTTATGTATTTGTTGGGTTCATTTGAGCTATAATAGTCAAATCTGCTGTTTCCTTATTGATTCTCTGTGTGGATGATCTATTTATTGGTAAGAGTTATATAAAAGTCCCCAACTATTCTTGTATTACTACTTATTTCTCCTTTTAGCTCTCTTATTATTTGTTTTATATACTAAGGTGTTTCAAAGTTGGGTGCATAAATGTTTAGAATTGTTATAACTTACTGACATAGTAATCCCTTTATCATTATATAATAACCTTCTTTGCCTCTTTTTATGACTTTTAGTTTAAAAACTGTTTTGTCTAATAGAAATATAGGTATTCCTATTTTTTTTTTTTTGTTACCATTTCCTTGAAATAAATGTCTTTTTGTATCCCTTCACTCTCAGTCTATGTGTGTCTTTACGGCTAAAATGAGTCTCTTGTAGGTAGCATATTGTCGGATCTTGTGTGTGTTTTTTTAACCCATTCAGTGTTCTCTTAATTAGAGAATTTAATCCATTCATGTTTAAAGTAATCATTGATAGATAAAGTCTTAATATTGCCATTTCATTTTCTAGTTGTTTTGTAGATCTATTTTTCCTTGTTTCTTATCTGCTGTCTTTTGTTATGTTTTGATGTATACTGATACTTTGACTCTTTGTTGTGTTCTTCTGCATAATTACTATAAGATTCTCCCTTGTGGTTACCACAAGACTTACATAAAGTATCTTAAACTCATAACACCCTATTTTAAATTGGTTATAATTTAACATCAATAGAATTTGTAAACTTTATACTTACTTCTTCCCCTACCCCAACCTCACATTTGAGGATATTGCTGATACAATTTATGTGTTTCTGATATTGTGTAATAACAGGTTATTGTAGTTATGGTTAGTTTTGCTACATTCATTCTTTGTCAAATTTTAAATTAGAGTTGTAAATGAATTACATACCACTGTTATCATGCTGCGGAATCTAACTATGACTATATATTTACCATTACTAGTGAGATTTATGCTTTTTATGTTTTTATAATATTAATTAGCTTTCTTTTACTTTCAGTCAAAGAACTCCCTTTAACATTTTTCATAAAGCACTTCTAATGATCATGAACTCACTCAGCTTTTGTTTGTATGGGAGAGTTTTTATTCCTCCTTCACTTTTGAAGGACAGCTTCACCAGGTATAGAATTCTCAGATGACAGTTATTTTCTTTCAATGTTTTGAATATGACATCCCGTTGTCTCCTGGCCTGAAATGTTTCTGTTGAGAAATCCACTGTTGATCCCTTGTATGTAACCTCTCTTTTCTCTTTCTGCTCTTAAAATTCTGTCTTCATCTTTGACTTTTGATAATTTAATTATAATGTGTCTTGGTGAGGCCTAGTTGGAGGTTCAAACTACTTTGATTTCTCTGGGCCTCCTGGATATGGATGTCCCAGGTTTGGGAAGTTCTTAGTCATTATTGCTTTAAAGATATTTTATGTCCCATTCTCTACCTCTTCTGGAATTCCCATAGTACAATTTTTTTTTTTTTTTTACATTCTCATAATTGCCTTAAACTTTATTCACTCTTTTTCGTTCTGTTTTCTTTTTGCTGCTGTGTAATTTCTAATACCCTATCCTCTAGTTTACTGATTCTTTCTTCTACACAGTTGGCTTTACTGTTGAAACTCTACATCACATTCTTTAGTCCAGTTATATTTTAAATTTTAGGATTTTTTTTTTTTGGATGGTTGCCATTTTCTTGTCAAACTTCTCATTTTGTTCATGCATTGTTTTAGTAATTTTGTTTAGTTGTCTGCCTGGGTTTTTCTTGTCCACTATACTTCATTAGGAGGGCTGTTCTGAATTATTTGTCTAACATTTCATAGATCTTCAGTTTTTTAGGGTCAGTTATTGAAGATTTATTATTTTCTTTTGGTGGTATCATATTTACCTGAATTTTTTGTCAGCCTTGATTCCTTACATTGGTATTTGTACCTTTGAGCAATTGGGCTCCTTTTCCAGAGTTTATGGGTTTGCTTAGTCAGAAACAGCTCTTCACCAGTTGGCTCAGTTTGGGTTTATGGGTGTGTTTCCTGGTAATATCTTTGGGCAGGTGGGGCCTGCTATTATGCTCTATTTTGAGGTCAGGTAACTGTCTTCTGAGGATGGGGCAGAAGGAGTGTGCCTTTGGCTAAGAATAGCTGGATATGACTGCTGGCTTAGTTCCTTACCAAAGTGAAGTTGTAGGATATGTTCCATGGTTGAATTTTTGGGTGAGGCTGATGAGATGGTTGGAACTGGGTACCATATTCAGTAACAGTTTGGGCTATGAATTAGCTTCCCTGCCCTAGCAAGACATCAGGATGGGGCCCAGGGCTTATGCAGCTTGTTTGAGGACCCAATTCAGGTTAGAGCATGCACTGAATTCCCTGGTCAGGGGAGGCCACCTGGTTTGCCCTGCAGACAGAAGAATCCATGGCTGTACTCACTGTTCAAGTGCCATTGTATGTAGGGATGTTGGATGGGTTATAAAGCTTCTGTGTGTTCTCATTAGGGTCTCCAGTTGGACAGGATGAACACTGTATTCAGTGATTAGTGGGACTGCAAATTAGACTCCTTGCCTGGGTATAGTGGAAAAAACAGCTCTAAAGCCAACAAAGCTCTTTGCTTCTTGTCTTAATTCAAACCAAACCACTTCCCAAGTTTCCTACCCAAAGAGGGCCACTAGCTTTGCTTGGCAAACTAACAGTTCTGCCTGCCCTTCTCTCAGCTCAAGCACCACTGAGCTGCACAGCTTCTAGCTGCACAGCTTTCAGATAAATACACACACACACACACACACACACACACACCCCCTTCTGGTCAAGTAGAGCTAGAAGACTCTTCACAATAGGTGGTAGCTATGTCTCAGCTCCTTTGCCTGGGAAGGTAGTCTAGAGGGGCCACTCTACACTACCCTCAAATTTTCAATCAGGCTTTTCAGTTGGGATGTTCTCAGCACTACCTTCAGCCTTAGCTGTGTATTTAACCCCCAGCCTGTGGGTAGCAGTGGACACTCCATGCCTGATACTGGCTTTGCTCTGGGGGCAATCAGCACTGCCCATCCTTCTCTGGTCTCTAGTGCCACTGGGCCACTCAGCTTCCTGGAGTTGTTACCAGCCCTTCTGGTCATATGTGATCAGAAGACACTCTCCACAGTGGGTGGGGCTATGACTCTTCCTTTCCTGGGCATGGGCAGACTGGGCTTTAGAGCTGGCAAAATTTTCATTTGAGGATCCAAATCAGGCAGATCTGCACCCCACCAAGTTCCCTGCTCAGATTGCACCCCCAAACTTAGTTCTTTTGATAAGAAAAGCTGTTAATTGGAATTACTACTTGGACACTACAGGTATGAACTGTCTCCCAAGATCTGTATGCCAGTCAGATTCCCCATAGTTGATTCCTGCAGATTCCCGTGCAATCTTTGTGGTATGAGATCAAAATGAGGCTCCAGCAAAGAAACCCCCATTATGGGTTCTCTTTTCCTACTGGAGGGACTGGGGACTCAGGGAGACCTTTCCACATAGTGTGCACTAGCCTGGGAGAAAGATAATATGGTAATTGTATAGCCACTTTTCTTACCCTTCCAATGCCATCTGTCTTGGTCTCTGTAGAATAGAGGGTTGCTTCAGACTCACTCCCGTGCTCTAAGATTCTCAGTGGTGTCTTGTTCTTGAATAGTTGTTAGTTGTTCTTCTCATAAGAAGTGAAGTCAAAACCATTCCCATTATCTGGATGCATCGGATATATACAACTTTGTCATCTGTGCATAACAGATACTTTTGTTTCTTTCCTTCTGGTCTTTATACTTCTTGTCCTGTGGTACTGGCTGGGATTTCCATGATAATGGTGAACAGAAGGGATGATAGAAGTCATTTTTGTATCGTTCTAATTTTAAAGGCAATACTTTTTAATCTTTTTTTTCTTTACTAAGTTTTTACTTTAATTTCAGTAGTGTTAACATACAGTGTTATATTAGTTTCAGGTATACAAGGTAGTGATTCAGTAATTCCATATATCTCCTCGTGCCCATCATGACAGTGCTCTCCTTAATCACCATTTCCTATTTCAGCTCTCCTCTGGAAATCATCTGTTTGTTCACTATAATTAACAGTCAGTTTTTTGGTTTGTTTCGCTCTCTTTTTTCCTTTTGCTCATTTGTTTTGTTTCTTAAATTCCACATATGAGTGAAATCCTATGGCATTTTTCTTTCTCTGACTGACATATTTCAGTTACCATTATACTGTCTAGTCATCCATGTCTTTGCAAATGGCAATATTTCATTTATTTTTATAGTTAATATTCCATTGTGTGTATATGTATGATATATCACATCTTTATTAAAGGAAATAATTTTTAACTTTTTATCACTAAGAGTGATATTTTATATATGTAAATTAGATACTTACTTGGATGTCTTTCTGTATGTATAGTTACTACATATGTGTATGTATGTGTATGTGTATATTGCTTATATTGTATATATATAGAGACTGCTTCATAACTCACTTAGTAAGCTACTATTAGTTGAGGAAATTTAATGAACAAAGTTTAATTTAGTTGAGTGAGATTCAAAGAAGAGATACAAATCCTACCCCAAAAAATTTACTACATATAAAAAGTGATAAGAAGTATATAAAACCAAACACAATAAAACACAGAAAGCAATAGCTTCCATAAGAAAGGTGCAAGTCAGGTACAATGAAAGCTCAAAGAGCACAGTAAAAACTACCAGTTGGAGACTTATCAGGAAAATCTTTGTAATTGAGATGGTGTATAAGGTGAACATTAAAGAGGGATAGAGTTTGAATTAGAAAAAAAAATCCTAGATAAATAAACAGCATGAGCAAAGGCCTCTACCTCTTTCACCTATACTTTGAGGGAACTTAAAAGCCAAATGCCTCGTAAACAGGTTCAAACTAGATGTATCCAGTATACCCTCAAGCCAACCCAATCTTTTACTGGAACTCAAATCTAATACCCAGAGTTTTGTTCTAGAGCTATCAGTCTTCTCATATAAGCATATAGGGGATGAGAAAAGTCCTTCAAATGATGACAAATAGGATTATTCTACTTGATCACCTACCTTCATAACCAGAGTAGATCTAAACATCTTATAATTGCCTCCAAATTCAAATCTGCCCTCAGATGATAGTTTGCTACCCCTGGGAAGGTTCAAATGAATAAATGAGTAGGCGAGAACAATTCTGAAAGGATCACCTCATTTTTAACAATTTTAGTATTATTAAACAAGTGCAAAAATCCACATAGTGGCTGTTTTAAAGCAAGCAATCATTTGGATTAATTATATATTGTTAAAATTCCAATCACATAATTTGATAGTTGCCCTTATGTGTTATTTCTGGGCCCCTTCTTGTTTGAACCATAGGAATCTATGGCCCTTCACAACTAAGGTGTCCAGAATCCTTTTAGGATGGAAAAACAATAATAAAATTAAGAAAACCTTTAAATATATAGATAACCTGAGTCCTCCTCTTATCATACTGCTCAGTAGCAATTTAGTCCCTGGCTAACGTATTACTCGTAATTTATTGCAAATTTATTAAACCTCGGTAGCTCAGAAACCTAGTGGCTTATGGATGATTCTCTAATTAGTGGAATTAGAGATGATACTGTTTCTTTTGATTAATTGGCACATGTGGAGACTGGGTGCCCTCTGAGACCTTTCATTTGCATATTAAGTTACCACATATCCATTACTGAAATCCAAAGGGGTGGGGGCTCCATCTACCCATGTGAAGGCAATGTCCTGCGGATCTAATTAAATCACTATGTGTTTGCCCTTTTCCCTTTTTTACCCACTTTAACATAATTTTCCAAGGAGCAACCTAAAAATTTTTTAAAAAAGAATAAACAATTTATGTGCATGTAACAATTTACCCTTTACAAATTCCTTTCATATGTATTATCACATTGAACCCTCTTAGCAACCCTCTTGAGGACATACAGCTTTACTCCCATTTTATAAACTGTGAGATTGATAGGCCTCCCAATTTATAGAGTGGTAATTGAGCAAGCTGGGACTCATACCTGTATCTTCTTACACCAAGGTCAGAGCTATTTTCATTAAGCCAAGTTGCATCATTAGAGAATTATCCCAAATTGTATAATAAAAGACGTGAAGAAAATGTCACTCTTCAAACACTGGTCATGTTCAATACAAACTACCATTATACTCGTGGTCTTTGGGGAAAGGGATAAGCTAAATGGAATTAATAAAAGAGAATTTAAGCATCCTAAGGGGGATAACGGTGTTCGATGAGAACCACTGTGCCGAGGGTAGTGCCTTCTATATTCTTCACGCCAAGAATTCAAGCCAAGACTGTATGGCCACTTGGTTGCAATTCTAATTCAGATGTCAGCTGTGGGGTTGAGTAAGTGGATCATTAAGGTCACTTTGTTGAGTTTCTGTGGTTTAAAAAAAAAAAACAAACATAATACACCATATTACTGGGTCAAAGAAATTTGCAGGCCGGTACGTTTGCTAGGCATTCGTCAGAGCCTGGACACAAATAGGGGAGTTATTTTAGACAGTGGATAGTTCTAGTAGCCAAAAGCTATGCAACCATCTTCTGGGCACATGTCACAAAGCATATTTTCTTTGCTGGAGAGAAGCAAGGGAGTATATTTGGAAAGATTTAATAAAGGTTCTGAAGGACCCTATTGGTATAAATGCCTATTATTGTTGTCAGTGTTATTTAAGAACAGCAGGAGGGAAGCATTTCAAATAGAAGTTCAGCTTCTATTCCAAGAAGGCCCTCCAGATTCAGCACTGCTGCAGTCAGTAAGCAGTCTGTGAAACTGGCCCCAGGAAGGGCGTGAAGGAGAAGGCTGAGCTGCTCCACATGGTATTCTCCTTGCTAGCACAAGGAATTGGTTAGGGGGCTGTTTCTGTGTGTAATTACTGAGTCACTTCTCATTTTGGTCCTACTGCCAGAGGTGAGGCCCCCTTTAATGGCACCTTGGAGGAACAAGCTAGATCAGCTCCTCTAGTGGTGATATAATGTGATGAATGTGCTTCTAACAAGAAGAGAGCAAGAAGAAAATGTGTACTTTTCTGAGTGTTTCTTGCTGTGAATTTTAAAGGAAGCCCCGGACCTGAATCTGTAGTCCATCTTGGGAGGAGACAGATCTCAAGACTCTAAGAGGTGCATAAAGAGAAACTGGCATAGGGTCCCCCAGTTTCTCTCTGATAAAATGATGTGAGAGTGGCCACCTTGCTGTGATTTGATGCTTCCTAACTCATTTTCCACTGCCTATTCTGACATTAGGAGACTCGAGAACCACATATCTGCATAGAAATGACAATATGAGAAGATCTTAGGAGAAAAACTCTGTTGCTTAATGGCCTATATCCAGCTTTCTCCACGGCAGCTCCTCCCTCAGCCCCTCTCGGTCCCCCTAAAACAGCATTTGCCTCTTGGTGATGCCAGTTCCCTCACCTCGTTAAGCTGCTGCTACAAAGGAGACTGGGGATTGATGGCAGACAAGTTTAATGTGGCTCACACACAGCAGTCAAGTTTGGCATGTGGGAGGCTGCTGGGGAGATATTACCGCAGGCTCAGGCACACCAGCTGATTGAAGTTGCTGTGAACTGACAGCTAATGGGGGGTGGGGGGGGAAGCTGCTTTTTTTTTCCTTCTAGATAGCTATTTCATTTTGGGTGCAGCTGGGTTTAAAAAAAAATTTTTTTAGTGGGGAAAAAAATTAACGATTTTTTAAATTTGTTTGCCTTTTGTTCATAGTCGATTTCAGGATGTTCCAGAGGCATTATCGGGGCAGACATTATATTGTCTGATAAAAACCTTGACGGATAAACCCTTTAAGCCCTAACTCTAGGTGGTGACTATGCCAGGCCCCAGGGTGTGGCTGAGGAGCCAGTCACGTGCTGGAGATGCCATTATAAGGAGTCTGGAAGGATAGAAGTGGCAGAGAATACCAGATAAAAAAGCTGGCTGAACTATGTTGGCTGAAAAAATTAAATGCTGATGGGGGGGAGGGTGCTTTCAAGATCCCAATGTGTACCAGTAACATTTTACTTAGGAAAGAGGAAGACTAGAACTGGAATTCCAGGCACTACTAGTCCCCCACTTGTTTTCCCTACATTTGGGTTGGTAAAAGAAAGCTACCTTTCCACATTAAACCCAACTACGAAATCTCGAAGATTTGCTAGGGCTGCCCTAGTGGCTTAAACAGCAGGAGTTAATTCTTTCACAGTTCTGGAGGTTAGACATAGGAGATCAAGGTGTCAGGAGTGATGGTTTCTTCTGAGGGCTGTTCCAGAACTGTCTCCTTGGCTTTAGAATGACTTCCTCTCTGTGTCTTCATATTGTCCTCCCACTGTACACTCAGTATCCAGATTTTCTCTTCTTATAAGGACACTAGTCATATTAAATTAGGGCCCACCCTAATCTCATTTCAACTGAATTAGCTCTTTAAAGACCGTATTTCCAAACACAGTCACATTTTGAGGTATTAGGGATTAAAGCTTCAACATATGAGTTTGGTGGTAATGACGGGGACACAACACAATTCAGCCCATAACAAGGGACATAAGTAAGAGACTAAAATCTTCACCTTGTCATGGGGCATGTTCAGCCATTCAGCATGGCCCAGACTCTGAAATACCATCTCCCCTTGGACTCTCTTTCTCATTGTGTTGCCACCAGAACATTCATGCTCTCTTTCCATGAGCGGGGGACCTATCAGTCACAGTTAGATCATTCAAGTCCCACCACATTCTCCCTAATTCCAGCTAGAATAAGTCAGTGAACCCAATTTGCTTGAATAGATCTACTAATAACCACAAAAGTAATGGTAAAATCAATGATAAAGTTATAACAGCCGTTATCTCTTAGTGAGTGTTTTTAGTCGTGTGCCAGTCTCAATGCTAAGTGCTTCCATATAATATCCCATTTGGCCTCATTACAATCTATGAGGGAGACACAATTATTACCCCATTATTACAGATAAGGAATCTAAGGCACAGGGGTCCAAGTTCAAAGGATTAGTTAGATGCAGAGCTATATTTGACTAAAGCTGATGTCTATACTCTATACTACTATAATTTATTGTATAGAACCAACCATTTCCTAAATCAGCCTTTTAAAACTATCTTTTTGTTACAAAACCTCTATTTTTCCAATGAAACTCTTACATTAAATTCTATTATACAGCACAGACATAAAGCATATAAATTGAAAAGAAGAGTACAGAACCCTGTCTCTGCAGTCTCCCCAATTCCCCTCTTTGGTCTATCCACCAATTTGAAAACCACAGCTCTAAATTATGCCTAAAGTCCTTGCACTTTTGGACTCTGTCTTGGAAGTCTTGGGTGCTGAGTCCTCTGCTCTCATTTCCTTCTCCTCCTTCATTTGGCCTCATTACAAAGCTGTGAGGTAGACACAGTTATTACCCCATTATAACCCCTATATTCTGTCTCCTGTTCAAGAAAGAATCTGAAGTTAAAATCTACAATTACTTGTCCAATGTTTTGTGTGAAACCTTTGAATTAGATTATTAATGGCATCTACTAATTTATATTGATAAAGAAATAGGTAAGTTATATTAAGAATATAAAATATAGGGGTGCCTGGGTGGCTCAGTGGATTAGGCTTCTGCCTTGGGCTCAGGTCATGATCTCAGGGTCCTGGGATCGAGCCCCACTCAGGCTCTCTGCTCAGCAGGGAGCCTGCTTCCCCCTCTCTCTCTGCCTGCCTCTATGTCTATTTGTGATCTCTGTCAAATACATAAATAAAATCTTTTTTAAAAAAAGAATATAAAATATAAATTATTGCTAAGGAGAATAGGAGTACCTAGACCAGAAGACATTTCTAGAACCTGTGTCCTAAATACAGGATGTAGTTTGCTGAGGAAGGAGAGGGAACAGCAATTATAGGCACCCCTCCAGGTATAATGCTGAGTGCTCTGCATGGGACTTATCATTATTCCCCGTCACAGCCTGTGGGGAGATCTGCACACCTCCTGACCTCACTTCCACTAGCTTCCCCTGACAATAGGAACAACCAGAAATTGATCTCATTCAAGGGGAAAAGTTGTATCATTTGGAGACAAAAATAAGAAAAGTGCTTAACGCTTCACTTACTGAATCCTCTGAAAAAAAAAAAAAAAAAACAGCCTTTGCAGCCACCCGTCTGCAGGAACGAATCCTGCCATGGAATATTATCTTCTCATCCTCTCTGCCATATGTTCAGGCAATCTGTGTTTCACAGTCTATATTAATGCACTGAGTCAGAGACAGTGGGGTTCAGTGGGCTAAGCAACAGCCTGGAAAATGGAGGGGTGTGAGTTCTAATTCTGTCCTTCCCCCAGCTTGCTGGCTGACCTTCAGGAAAGTTATATCAACCTTGCATTGCCCTCCATTTTCTCCTTACATATCACACGTGGTTTTATGTCTTAGCAAATTGAAGAGGAATATTAACAATGTCGGCATAGAATTTCACAAACCTCTTCAAAGCTTTGAAATACCTACCATATAAAAAATACTGTTCTGGGGCACCAGGGTGGCTCAGTTGTTTAAGCAGCTGATTCTTGATTTCAGATCAGATCATGAATTTATGGTCTTGGTACTGAGCCCTCATCAGGCTCCCCACTCGGTGGGGATTCTGCTTCTTTCCCTTTCCCTTTCGCCCCCTCCCTGCTCTGTCTCTCATTCTCTTTCAAAAATAAATATTAAGGGGTGCCTGGGTGGCTCAGAGGGTTAAAGCCTCTGCCTTTAGCTCAGGTCATGATCTCAGGGTCCTGGGATCGAGCCCCGCGTCGGGCTCTCTGCTCAGCAGGGAGCCTGCTTCCTTCTTCTCTCTCTGCCTGCCTCTCTGCCTACTTGTGATCTCTGTCAAATAAATAAATAAAATCTTTTAAAAAAAATTTTAAAAAAATATTAAAATAATACTGTTCTGAGCTTACCAAAGATCCTTAAAGAAATGATTTCCTATCCTTTGGTCATTTGTAATGTAGTTAGAAAATAAAGCACATATTTATAAGATATGTTAAAATCTACATCTCAATACTTATAGATACTCATTTTCCCTCTCAAAAATTAAAGTTCTATTAAGACATTGAATAACAATGTATTTATGCAACACCTCAAATTCTTCATAAAAATGAGCCAAAGTATATGTGTGTATACATATGTATGAATAAATAAACCAAAAAGTAATTATTTTCATCTCAAAAAATATAATAGGCTCAGAAATGATTATTGCTACAACCCTGAAAGTCAGAATTTTTCCTAACCCTTCATAGACAAAGGAGCTCCTTCCTCTCTCAGTCCACTCTTGGGAAACATGAGCTATACGCACCTGAAAATGCTAGAGAAAAGATGGAGGAGACATAGAAGTTGTAGACAAGGACCTTCTGTAACAAAATGATTATTCAGTTACAATTAGAAATCATATGGTTTAGGAGAGTATGTTTTTGAAAGCTATTCTGCGTAAGAGGGTCACCATGCCTTCCAGAAAAAGGTACAAAATGATCTTTGAAATAGAAGCAAATGAATCATTAAGTTCATTAAATTTACACCACATAGGCATTTGAGGCCGACATGGAAAATGCATATTTCCCAGCTCTTTGTCCTGGCACAGAACTCATAGCAATGATGAACTTGTCATGTAATATCAAGAACCTGGCTAGTTAATTATTGTCCCCAGTGTCTCTCTGAGGGTTAGGTGGTACTATCCAGTTGCCACAGACATATTGGGTTTTAGGTCTTCCCAAAGAAGAGATTAAAAATGAAGAGTAAATATACTAGTGATGAGGACTCCAGATGCTCAAGATGAAGCTTGGTGTCAGGATAAAATTGACAAAGGAACCACGGAATATTTGATGGGTCTATAGCCAAAAGTGTGTTAGTTAGTTTCTTAATCAAATAGGCACTGTTTTCTAACATAAGGCATAAGTGTAGTGGTTGTGGCCCTTGGCAATAGATGCGGTGTGGAATAGACTTACATATATTATCAGTGGAGCTTTCTAGTTGTCTGCTATGAATTTTGACCTCTGGGGTACTAGACTTCTTCAAATAAAAATGTCAGACTTCAAGGCCCCTGGGTGGCTCAGTGGGTTAAGCCTCTGCCTTCAGCTCAGGTCATGATCTCAGGGTCCTGGGATCAAGCCCCACATCGAGCTCCCTGCTCAGCAAGGAGCCTGCTTTTCCCCTCTCTCTGCCTGCCTCTCTGCCTACTTGTGATGCCTCTCTCTGTCAAATAAATAAATAAATTTTTTTAAAATGTCAGACTTCTCATGGGTATCTTTACCCCACATAAATTACTCCGCTAATTTAAGCTAAACTTCTCTAAGATATTTATAATGGGGAACAGAAATAGCACCAGGATACTCTCAAAACAAAATCAGGCAAATGTAAATGTTTGAGGTATTAATTTTGACCGTAAGTGGTTGTGAGAGTACATTTAGACTGGGCTTCTCAAAAAGCTGAATAAAAGTAGGCTTTCAAGCTCTAGAAGGCTTATGGAATTTGAAGAATAGTGGGCTGACCTTCAAGAAGTCTGTAAGAAGAGATTAGGGCTGAAGGGATGAATATGTTAAATCCAAGAAACTCTGAATATTCTGAATGTGCTAGTGTTGAATCTAGATGGATATCTTTTATAGGAAAGTAGTTATAAAAAATTGTAAAATGTTTTAACTATAAATCCCCAAATTTTTCTTTCCCTTCTTGCCTTTTGGATTTATTCCACCATGGAAGCAAGCTGATATGGACCTAAATCCAAATCTTTAGTGAGTTCTTTTCTACATGATAAGTATACCTGTCTCCACTTTCATGGAGGATATCTTTAGAACATGGATATCTTCCACCAAAAATAGGTCCTATCGAAGAATAGAGGTGGGCACCTAGCTGAATGTAAAGAGTCTATTAAAGTCCATGGTTCAGAAATAACGGATTTAATGGACTTTAATGTAGATACTTAGTCGTGTCAATCTGGCAGTCTAGCGTATTTCTCTTCTATGCATTAATATCATTTGGAAGTGACTAGTAGAACTATAGTATTTGGACTTCAACTTTTTAGGCTGATTTTCCAGAATGATGCAGATTGACTTAATATGAGGCCTACTTGATTAGGTCTGTCCTGCAGAACTCTATGTGCAGGTTCAGGCCCCAATCCCCTGATCAGACACCCACCTCAATGCTCTGCCAAGTCTCCCCCTCCTGTCAGATTGTAACTTTTCCAGTATAAATATATGGAGATAATAATCATGGAGGAAGTCCCAAGGTCTTCCTAAAAGTTATCACAAATGGTAATGTCTCCAGGAGAAGTTCTGGGCAGGAAGGTGTATCATGGCAGCCTACATTGGAGCTGGGCTATCCCCCTAGTAACCCTGTCATATGGCTCAGCTTAAGTTTTTTTTTTGACAGTAGCTCAAATTTTTTAATAAAACTCTGGGGAAAAAAAGATTTTATACTGGCCTAATGAAAGCTTTAAGGTTATTTATGTACAGGACCTCACTCCTTTCACCTGCCCAAATTAGTTGAGTGAAGGAAACTCCTGACTTTCCCAGGATCAGCAGCATTCTTGTTGGAAATTTTTGTAGGCAGCCAAATAGGCAGGATGTGGATGTCATGAGAGCAGCAAGTGGAGAGAGGTTTTTTGGTTGGTGTTCATTCAGAGTGCCTGGTTAATTCGGACTATTTCTCAGATCCCAAATTGGATTGTATTTTATCCAGAAAGTTTTTATCCTGTAACACACACATACACACAAAGCTACCTGCTGGGTAACACCTTTTCTTTTCCCATTGGTGGTTATTACAATGACTTGTTTAAACACCTATCTCCCATAATTGTAAGTTCCTTGAGAGCAAGTGCCCTGCTGCTTTTATTTACTGTTGAATCCTTAGCACTTAAGAAAGTATCTAGCATACAGTAGATGCTTGACAAATATTTGTAAATGAATGGGTTAAAAGAATGAATAAAGTCTGATAACAATTCTGCTTTCATGGGATGTGGGCATGGTCCACTGAGATATTTTAGTAAAGAAGTTATCAAGAGTAAATCAGGAACATGGGTAGAACAATTGTAATTTTAGAGAAGCAACAAGAAAACACAGGAATCCTACTCAGGATGCAAGATCTAAGCATGCGGTACCAAGTTATAAGATAAAATATCAGAAACATTTGGAAGCAAACAGGTAGAAGAGTGATGCCAAAGTACATAAGGCATAACATAAATTATCATGGGTTAAATGGACCTAGAGGATGAGGAACCAGCAGAAACCAATCTAATAAAAGGATATGGTGCATTTAAGAGAAAATAATTATGGAACTACTTTAAGAGACTGGTCCAGCATCTTATTCTTTGATCAGAGCCTATCCTAAAGATAGAGCTACTAAACATTCGGCTCTGGGAAAAGAATGCTTTTTTCTTTGCCAGCCAACTAAAATCGTTTGGTTAAAAACTCCTTTATTCTAGTCTATATTTGGCCCTGACATGGAGAGAGCTCAGCCATAGTGCAACTCAGTGTTCTGTCAGTGTCGCAGCTGATGCATCCAAGAGAAATATGTTAGACCTTTGCATTTTTCCAGCCCTCTTTCTCTCTGTATTTGTCATGTTCATGTCAACTCCTCTGGCCCCTTATTAAAATAGTAACCTGGTTACTTTTGCACACTCAAAACTTGGTTTTTCTTGCTCCTCATGGTGGTATCCCTGTACCTGGATATCTAGCGGAGCAGGCAGGTCAATTTCATCCCATTAGTATAAGCTTACAGAGCTAAGTACATGAATGCCCAAAGGTGGAGGAATGGAGGCAGGACACTGTTTCTCAAGACCCAATGTGAACTATCTGCAAAAAAAGTGTGCTCCTGTCTTGCAGCCCCAATGCCAGAGATGGATGTGTGAAATTTGCAGATGCTATAAATAACCAGGTTCAGAAAATAAAGTAAACAAGCAAACAAATATTCAAAAAAATATTCATCACATATCTTATGAACATAACATGCCAGCTAGAAATAAGGAAGAAGTATTAGAGGAAAAGGCAGAAAATGAACAACTGAAAAGCAAATGAAAGATATATTCTTGATTATTATATGTGATACAAAAGAAGTAATATAACTAGGCGATATAAAAAGAGATCAAGGGCGAAAGGGCAGTTGCTTTAGTGAAGGAACTTGGGAATGTCCTATCACAGAAGGAGCCATTTCACCTGAGACCTAAAAGGTAAGAAGGAACCAACCGTGGGAAGAAATGGGCAAAGGGCATTCCAGACAGAGGAATCAAGAGGACCAAGGGCCCTAATGCAGGCAAGGAGTAAAGGAATAGAAAGCTGGACAGCGTGGGTAGAGCACAGAAGGACCAAGACACATTTTCATAAGACATTGGAGAGGTGGGTAGATGCTAGATTCTGCAGAGGTTTGATGGCCATTGTAAGGAAATTTGTATATTTCCAGGCCTTTTTGTTTAATTAGGATTCCTTAAAACCTTACTCTTTTAATTTCTAATTTTTCTTCAGGTCATGTTTATGGTATCTAGGTTGATGAGCTTTATTATCCTGATAAGGAAAAAACTGGGGAACAGGAAAGCATATATTGGATATTGTATTGCAGAAAACTCAAAAATTGCTGATCCAAAAGAAATTTATATTTGGCTAATCATAGATTCATGTGTAATATATAAAAATAGACCACATTATTTTTTCACTCTATTAAGTTTCTGTCACTGATCAGTTTTGCTAATTAATATTGGTCTGATCCCACTACATATATACATATGTGGCTGGGATAATTAGAAAATGGCTCAGGATGAAAATTTGCCATGGAAAATCAATACAACAATCAAAATTTGATTGCACTGCTTTATCCAAAAATGAAATAAAACAAAACTCATGTGTACAAAGAAAAAAAGTCAAGAATTGGATAACAGGATTTGAGATGGAATCACAAAGGACATGCCCCTAGGACCATCTCTACTCAAGGATGGGTGAGATGTAATGGCTGAGAAGTGGCTCTGAATCAGACCGAAAGGAGATCAAATCTCAGCTCTACCAATAGCCACCCATTTCTACAACTTTGGGTAACCTCTAAACCTCACTTTCCTCATCTGTAACTTGGGGCTAACAATGTCTTTTGTGTGGTGTTTTTGTCAAGAATAAATTAAATAATATGGCACACAAAGACAGTATATGATAAGCATTCAGTAGTAGCTTCTACTATTACAATAATTTTCTTTATCTCTCAAATTTATTTTACCTGTTGTTCTTCGGTTCTATATAACTTGTTGTTACCTTATCTTCTTCTTAAATCTGGTCCACAAGAGATCAAGCCCTAAACAAGTTTACTGAACCTGAGAGAACACCAGGACTTCTTGAATAAGCAAGGAAGAAGGGAAGCAGAAATGAACTGGAAATCAAATGAATGAAATCTACATTCAATAAAATCTTGTCTTAATAGCGTATTATTTCACTCATGTGGAATTTAAGAAACAGATCAGATGAACATAGGGGAAGGAAGAAAGGAAAAAAGAAAAAAGGAGAGAGAAAGAGGCAAACCATAAGGGACTCTTAACAATAGAGAACAAACTGAGGGTTGCTGGGGGGAGGTAGCTGGGAATGGGCTGAATGGGTGATGGGTATCACTTGTGATGAGCACTGGGTGTTGAATATAAATGATACCTCACTAAATTCTACTCCTGAAACCAATATTACATTATTTGTTAAGTAGAATCTAAATAAAAACTTGAAATAAAATAAAACCAAAATCTTATCTTTATAATGACTTATTACTTATGAGGATAAGTGTATTTGGAAATTCACAACTTTTCAGCTACAGCATTTTTACTGTCAAGACCTAATACAGAAGAGACTGAAATTCTCTTGGACTTGACTATCTGTCCCCAAGATCTTCTCTATTTCATACTCAAATGGTACAGTAAAATGGATATCATTCTTCCTGCGTAGCTCAGTCAGAATTCCACATGTACATAGATGTGCTTTCCATCTGAGCTTTCTATCCTTAACACTCCCCTAAATGTGCAGTCCTGGAACAAGTTGGTGAAGGTGGCCCTCCTGTCAGCCAGTAAGATGACTAAGTAAGGAGTTACATGACAAGAATGCACAGAAATATAGCTGGTAATATGTCACCTGTAAAATTGGTTCATTTCAAGTTTATTACTTTCTCAGTTTATTCTCCCACCAGTTCATTCACAAACTTGTATTGCACTTAATTGCCAGCTTATTCATTTGAATCTAAGACTCTAAGCATATTAAATGCATGGGTTATCAGGCAATTATTTTTAAATTATTTTTATAGACTTTAAAATTAAATTATAATGTGCATACAGAAGAGATTAAAATTTGATACATTTTGATGACTTTCCACAAAGTGAACACACTAATATTACCATAATCCCATTTTTAAGAAATGAAATGTAACTAGAAACCTAGATGACTCCTTTGTGCCTTTCCCCAAAGTAACCACTATCATGACTACGTCTTTCTCAAAAATAACCACTTTCCTGAAAGTAGCCATAATCATGACTACTTCTTTTACTGCAGATAGGTTTTCTTTTTTTGTTTGTTTTGTTTTCATTTTTAATATAAATGGGGTCCCATTATATGTACTCTTTCATATTTGGCATCTCTTACTATTTATATGTATGTTCCATCTACATCATCATGTCATTTGCAGTTAATGACAACCTCATTCTTACTTTATAGTTCGGATAACTTTAATTATTTTTCTTGCCTTATTGCATTACTTTAAGTGTTTATACCAATTTATCAGTGAAGCGCCTGTAGTTTACTCTGTGGGAAGATTTTAATTGGAATTAAATTCCTTCAATAGTTATTAAGCTACTTAGATTTTTAATACATCTTGTACCAATTTTAGTAAATTGTTTTTTAAGAGATACATTATTTTCATTCAAGTTTTCAAATTGATTGTTACTAACTTTTTTACATCTAATTTTTATATATTTAATGTCTGTAAGTTCGATAATACTGTATATCTTTCAATCCTGATATATTCAGAAGTTTGGGTGGGTTTCTTTTTGCTAATAATCTCACATAGGTTTTATCAATTTTTATTGGTTTCTTCAAAAAAACTAATATTTATCTTTAATTTTTAATAATATATTTGCCTTCTGTTTTACTAATTTCTATTTTTTATCATTTATTTTCTTTATTTTATGGGCATTTAATTTGTCATTGATTTTATAGTTTCTTGAAATAAACTCTTATACCATTATTTCTAGCCTTTTTAATTTTCTACTATATTTAAAGATATAAACTTATTTCAAATACTAATTTAACTACATCTTTAAGTTTTGATATGTCTTGTTTCATTGTTATAGTGTTTAAAATATTTCTAATTTCCACTATAATTTCTTTTCTTCACCTGTGCCTTATTTATAAAAGTGTTAATTTGACATATCCAGACTTTTCTAGTTGTTTTTCCATTATTGACTCTTAACCTAATTTCACAGTTGCCAGAAAACATACTCTCTGAAAGATTTCAATCCTTTGAAAGTTGAGTCTCACTTTATGGCACAGGATATGGTAAATTTGGGTAAATGTCCAGGTGCACTTGGAAAATAAACAAATAAACACGTTTTATGCTGTGGTTGTGTGGAATGTTTTATATAGTTCAATTACATCACTATGTTTTTCAAATTTTCCATATGCTTATTGCTTTTTTATCTGGTCATTTATTCAGCTACCAAAAAACATATGTTGAAATATTGTACTTGTGGATTTTTCTATTTCTCCTTTTGGATCTGATGATTTTTGCTTTATGTATTTTGAGACTTTGCAATTAGTTATATCCAAAATACAGGATTATATATATTCTATTACTTTATTATTATGAAATGTCCTTCCTTATCTCTAGTAGTAATCCCTGCCTTGCATTTTCTTCTTCAATTCTGATATAGCTAGATGGACTTTATACTTCTTTTTAGCGTTTGCATGGCAGGAATTTTTTTTTTTTTAAACTTTCAGCCTTTTTGAGTTTTTATATTTAAGGCATATCTCTTTGAAGCAGTATATAATTTGGTATTCCTAACTGTAATATCCCATGTACTTTTACTTAATATAATTAGTGACATTTGTATACCATGATGTTATTACTTTTCTCTTGGTCCCATCTATTTTTGTATCTTTTTTTCATCCTTACCTTCACTTGGCTTGGTCACATATTTTTAAAAAATTATTCCATATTTGCTAGTTTGTTCATTATACACTTTAAATTTTATTCTTTGAATGAAGACTGGAACTTTCACCACTTCCAAGATGAAGCAACCTATCAAATTCATCTACCTACCTCTCACCTTTATTCTATAGTATATTTTAATGTAACATGTGTCTTAAACACTGCAAGATGTTCTTACTGTTTTAAACTGTAGATATTCAATTAGATTGACTACACATTTGTCCTCTAGGGTGCTCACTTCTTCGGCAGCACTGTGCTGATAGGGAATCATTTGGTTTGTGCCTGAAGAACTCCACATTGTGATTCTTTTAAAGTTTAGTGTAGTTCCCTGCTAATAAATTTTCTGTTTAATTTGAAAAAAAAATATGGTACTTTGCCTTCATTTTTCAATAGATTGCTTTACTGGTATAGAATTCCAGATTGATAGATATTTTTCTTTGATGTTTTAAAGGTGCCATTCCATTGTCTTTTGCCTCCACGTTTTCTGTTTAAAATTCATCTATCTGTCTTATTGTTGCTCCTTTGAAGGTAATATGTCTTTCCCTCAAGGTGTTTTAAGACTTTCAATTTCCCTTTGATTTTCAGTAGTTATAATATGATAAACTTAGGTGTGGTTTTTTTTTTTTAAGATTTTATTTATTTATTTGACAGAGATCACAAGTAGGCAGAGAGGCAGGCAGAGAGAGAAAGGAGGAAGCAGGTTCCCTGCTGAGCAGAGAGCCCGATTCGGGGCTTGATCCCAGGACCCTGAGATCATGACCTGAGCTGAAGGCAAAGGCTTTAACCCACTGAGCCACCCAGGTGCCCCAAGTGTGGTTTTCTTAAACACACCCTTCTTAATGTTTATAGAGCTTTTTGTGGGAAATTTCTGGTTAAGTATATCTTTAAATATTGCTTCTGCCCAATTTTACCTCTCTTCTCTGCTTCTAAAACTACAACTGCACTTGTTGCAAACTTTTGTTACATTCTGTATATCTGATATACCCATTGCTATATTTCCTTTTATTAAAAAAAAAACTCTATATTTCAATCTGGGTGGATCAAACTGTCTTCTATGACTCTACTTACTGTTAAATTTATCTTTTGAGTATTTCAAATTCTGAGATTTCTAGTGTATTGTTTTAGAGATTTCATTTATTTTTAAAGTTGTCCAATTTGTCCTCTATTTTTAAACATATTAACTATGAGATGTCAAAATCTGCATCTGATAACATCAATTGTATCACCTATGGGTCTGGGGCATATGTGTGTGTGTGTGTGTGTGTGTGTGTGTGTGTGGGTGGGTGGGTGTTTTCTTTTAGTCTCTGGTTATTGAATCTTTTTTTGGGTAGATTGGATAATTTTGTAGTGAATACCAGAAATTGTATTAAACAATATTAGTTAGCTACCCAGTGATGCTATTTTTTTCCAAGAAGATTTGTTTCCCCATTCTCAGGCAGCTAGAGTATGTGCCAATAAACTTGACCCAGTCAAAGCTGGTCTACTTCAGGTATATTAAACTTGGGGCATAGTCTTTCAAAGGTCTCAGCTGAAAGCCTATGATATTTTACCAGGACCCTAAGCAAATTTAACTTTAGTTTTTATTGCTCAGTATTGTGAGAATGACAACATTTCTGTTTAGATTTTCTAGCCTCTTAGCAACTCTTTCCTTCCTGGTTTCTTGGGATCTTGCCCCCCATGCATATACATCTTGGAATTTTATGTACACCTTTAGGGGAAATTTCTTGTAGATTCCAGAATCATGTCCCCTCTTGTCCTCACTGCATTGATAGCACTATGTATGTATATATGTATGTATGTCTCCCCAGTTCAAGGACTGCTGCTTTCTTTTGATCTCTGTGCCCCATATTTTGAATCAACAAATGTTCCAAAGGAAAACAAACCAAAATATGAGACTTACCTCAGTGGTTACCCTCCCTTTTGGGATCTTGGCCTCCCAAATCCAGCTGTCTTAGTTGCTTTCTGATGAATCTGAAGAGTTTGGTAGGTTTTTTTAAGTCCAACATTTATGGGACACATGGGTGGCTCGGTTGGTTAAGCGGCTGCCTTCGGCTCAGGTCATGATCCCAGCGCCCTGGGATCGAGTCCCACATCGGGCTCCTTGCTCGGCAGGGAGCCTGCTTCTCCCTCTGCCTCTGCCTGCCACTCTGTCTGCCTGTGCTCGCTCTCTCTCCCTCTCTCTCTGACAAATAAATAAATAAAATCTTTGAAAAAAAAATAAGTCAACTTTTATAATTTCTCTCAACAGAATTAATACAATACCAATTACTTTGTCATATTTAGAAATGGGAAGTCTCGTGACATTCATTTGTATATTGACTGTGATGATTTGTTCAATCACACTGTATTAACTATGTAAGTAGAGTTTTCAGAGAAGGTTCTATTTAAGAGTTTGACTTTAAAACAGTCTTCCCTTCAAAC
Organism: Mellivora capensis; assembly: GCA_004024625.1. Taxonomy (NCBI): domain Eukaryota; kingdom Metazoa; phylum Chordata; class Mammalia; order Carnivora; family Mustelidae; genus Mellivora; species Mellivora capensis. The sequence goes on along the minus strand of PISX010006593.1, from coordinate 46,636 downwards.
TTTTTCTGTATTTAAAAACTTTAGAAGAAGAATATACTAAAGCTGCCTTAACAAAGGATTTAACTGGGACGCCTGGGTGGCTCAGTTGGTTAGGCCACTGCCTTCAGCTCAGGTCATGATCCCAGGGTCCTGGGATCGAGTCCCGCATCAGGCTCCTTGCTCAACAGGGGGCCTGCTTCTCTCTCTGACAAATAAATAAAATCTTTAAAAAAAAAAAAACAAAAAACAAAAACAAAGGATTTAACTGATTTGAGTAGGTGATAATGTCAATAATAACCCAAAAGCAAAATTTTTCTTGATGATCCATCTGTGAATAATTGAGAGGTGTCTACTTGAGCAAAGAATTTCCAAGACAGTAAAGACTATTAAATTGAAACTGTTTTTAAAAAGCAGTTAGATAATTTTATTTCTTCAAGCTTAGGTCTAATTTCTTCTAACATTTCTAGTTACATTGTAAGGGAGAAGTTTTTGGACTCTAAGACCAGAAAAATTGATGGAAAGGTATTTGAAATGTCACTTGTGGTTCTGTTTGTGTCAGTATGATGCAGTACAAAGAACGTTGCAGTAGTATGAAGATAGTATGAGTCATAGGTCAGTGGCTCTGAAGTTACAAATTTGTGTGACCTTTGGTAAGTACTTCCCTCTTCTTCCCATCCCTCACACTTACAATTTCTGAATCCCAGCACAGCCTACAAACTTACATCACAACCCTTAGTCTTCCACTTAGGAGACAGAAATCCATGATCCTAGACCCCCATATGTGAATACCTAATAGGTCAGGTCCTTAGTTTGATTCAGATCAATCCTAGAAATACTTCTAGCAAATAACATTTCATATGTTTTCTTGAGTATCTGCCATAGGGAAAATGTTTGATTAAGACTTTTAAGGGGCGCCTGGGTGGCTCAGTGGGTTAAAGCCTCTGCCTTCTGCTCGGGTCATGATCCCAGAGTCCTGGGATCGAGCACCACGTCGGGCTCTCTGCTCGGCAGAGGGCCTGCTTCCTCCTCTCTCTGCCTGCCTCTCTGCCTACTTATGATCTCTGTCTGTCAAATTAATAAATAAAATCTTTAAAAAATAAAAAAGTAATAATGAACAAAGTGAAAGTTTGGTGAGACACAGTATAGTTACATAGTATCAAAGTATCTCCCCATAAATTACTTATTAACAAACAGAGGTGGCTTAACAGTGATCAAATTTAACAACACCCATAACGTGACAAATTGCGATTGGGTAGGACATAAGAGGATACAATGAGAAGAACACAGTATGGCTACTATCATATGTCTGTCCCAAATGGGAAGCTTGTATCTAATCACGAGTAAACAGACAAACCTGTATTAGTTGGGTACTGCTCTGTACAAAATTACCCCTAAAACTTTAAAAAAAAAAAAAAAAGACTTTTAAGTAAGTACATGAACCATAATTTGAGAGTTTATTGTTAAGTAACCAAGTAGACAAGACAAAATAAGAACAATAACAATTGTAAAGAAGTTGCTGACAATACTCAAAAAATGGAGCCCATGTCTGGTTAGAGGGTTGTAGCAAAGAGAAAAAGAAAATTGGATAGGCTTCATAGAGAAGATAATATTTGGATCAGCATTGAAGAAATGCATAGACTTTTGATAGATATAGGGAAGGAAGGGAATGCAGATAGGGGAAACTATTCAGGTGGCAGAAATCATCTGAGCAAATGCGTAGCGTGAGGAAATGTGGATGGCCCCAGTAGACTGGAGAGAGGCCCTATACTATGGAGATTAAAAAGCTCTGGCTATGAAGTCAGATAGTCTTGGATTCAAATTCTGACACTTGGAAAATATGGGACATTGAACAATATCTGAACTCTGGGTTCAGTTTCCTTAATTGCAAGATGTGGATATTGATAGTAACATACAGAGCTATTGTAATTATTAAGTATTTTGTAAAGTATTTGTACAATTGTACAAATCATTTGTAAAGTATTTGCCACAGTGTCAAGCACTCCATAAGTGGCAGCTAAGATTACTTCAGTATTGGCAGAACAAGGCACACTGGGGTTTCAGAGCCCTTGGAACCTATCATTTTTGTTTGTTTCCATCAGGAAAATTAAACTATATGGGGGTGGAGTTGCAGGTTTCTGAAACTTAGCTGAAGTCCTCTTTAAAGTTTTGAACTGACAATCACCCAAGGGTTCAGTGTGAAGCACAGGGCTGAATTTCAAAGAGGCAAAACTGTCATGTTATTGATAACAATGCACATATCCAAAGAGATTGTCTTTAATAGCCTAGGGTCCATACGTTCTTGCTGTCAATGAGAGCTAATACCTCACCTCCAGTTCTTCCTCTCCCCAGCATCACTAGCAAGGACATTCCTACTGAAAAGGGTTCAGCACAAATTCTAAATGCCTCATCCAGCAGCAGCTTCCTTCCTGAGAAGGTCCCTGGCAAGAGTATACAAGCAGAAATTTGTCATTACTACCAACCATCATCCTCATTAAGTACTGTGGGAAAACTACATTAATGATTATTTCTAATGCTGGACTGGAAATCTGTGGATTTGGTTATGTATCATTTTCTTCTTAAGGAATCCTAGGTTTTGAGCCACCAGAAAGATAGCTTCAGGGAACTTGTTCCTAAATAAGCCTGTTACAAGGAGATGCATTCTCCCTTAGGGAGAGAGAGAAGCAGTTACAGGCAGTTGGGAATTTCCCCAAAGGCTTATTTGAGGACTGGTTCAGATATTCTTGGCCAAGTTGGATCCTCTGAAGATTCTGTTAAAGGCCTTCTGAGGGCAGCAGTGAGGGCAGATGAAGAAGCTCTAACCTTCCTATGTGTAGTTTAGTTCCTGTTTCAGATTAGACCTGAGAAGGTAAAGTAGCATCTCCCTAGCAAATGCCTATTTCAGTGAGAACAGCTTTATCAAGATATGCAGCTATTACTTAAGGAAAATCTCATCAGCGGAAGCTTAAGGAGGTAAAATCCCAGGGAGTGAAGAGCCGACAGCTTGTCTGCTGATTTTAGGGGATAATAATCAGCCTAACAATAGCAGCAGAAAAGGAAGAAACCAGCATTCAACATACTCTTTCACTGAGGGTGAAGACCCCAATTGTGGGAAATGCAGCTCATTTTGACTTCCAGTGAAAAAGGGAGAAACTGCCAGCTTCCAAACTTTACAGACAGGTGGGTACAGCTGGTACAGGAAGTCCAAAAAGAGCCTGTCTGGATGAAGTGTTCTGAAGAGAAGTCAGAAGCAAATCAAGGAAGAATGAGATTGAACCCATAATCTAAGTCTTAGCCCAGTGGACATCCCTGAACTTTCTTCCCAGTACACTCTGACATGACAGTCCGGTATTCCTGCCTCACTGGCTCACTTGCTGAACCACAGGTGGAACCTTCCAAGTGTTTTTTCTTGACTTGTTCCATCACTGAGATACTTTTCTCCCTTATAGAAGTGCTCACCTTTCAAATCTCTTTTTAAATGAATTCATCTCTTGAACCTTATAACTGAAAATGATATTTTCTTCCTCTGAGCTCTTCTTATGTTGTTCACCCATGCAATTCAGTGAGTACTTGTTTTTATTGCATTGTATTATGCTTATTTGAGTTTATGCTCATCTCCTTTTACTAGACTGTGAAATCAATCTGTGAAATCACTAATGTTGACAACTATATATAGGAAGACTGTTAAAGCCATGGATGCTAGTTTGGTTCTATTTTCACCTTAAACATAAACCCACAAGTTCAAGTTAGGTCTTTATCCAGTGTTTCCAGAATGTGGCTACAGATCACTTGCATGAAAATTTACTAGAGTGCCTTAAAAATACTCATTCCTAGGCTTCACCACAGACCTCCTGAATCAGAATCTTTGGTGGGGGGATCTGGAAATATGCATTTTAACAAGCACATCAAGAGTTTTTAGTATATACTAAAACTTGAGATAGGGAATCATCGTGTTTATGGTTATTAGACGAAACAAAACAAATCATGCGAGTGAAACTAGAAACATTGCAATTCAAATTTTGTACGCAAAAGATTGGAACACTTTTCTGCATGTCGCAGTCTTTTAAAGTACATATTCTTCAGTGCCCAATTGTTTTGTAATAGTGTGAGATAATTATCAGCTTATAGAGGAGAAATGGACTCAATCATCATGGTTTAGCTTTATCCGAGTTTTTACAAGCAGATCATTTTGCCCCTTCATACGCCAATAGAATTATTACTCTCGGTGATGGGAAATACTTGCAATTTTATAAGGGAGTCAGGTTTTCATATAGAGAAGAAAGTAATAACACATGCTTGATACTGGACAACATTTATGTTGGAATTCAAAGAGACACTACATTTGTTTGCAACCCTGTTTCCTTATTTGTTCTCTTTCCTTAGCCTAGCCTTTCTTTTCTGTCTTTGTGTATTTCTTTGCTATTTCTTCCTTTATCATCTAGCCAGAGTACTGGTCTCTTTTGCAGTGTATCCATTTTAGTAGAACTTATTATATAATATCAAGTTATTATAGGGAAAGTGTAATGAAAAATAACAGTTTTTCATTAGTTAAGTTTTAAAAAGAAGTAAAACATTATCCTTTAGGAAGCAATCTGATATAGTGAAAAATTCCAAGATGAGGTCAATGTCTACTTGTTTTGTTCTATTTTAGGTTATATATTTCCCCCTTGCTTTTTTTATTAAGAAGACATATCTTCTTAAGATGGAGGATCTTAAGACCTTGATGCTGAATTTATTTTATTATTTGTGAGAACCCAGAGTTTCATTAATGGAACATCTCTATTCACATACAGAACTAATTCTGTGACCAGCATTAAGTCATTTTGTGACCCCAGTACTTGCTTTTAAGGTCAAAGAGCATTCCCTTTGTTATTTTTGTTTCTATATATAACAAAAGTCATAGATTCAGAATCTGAAAGTCAATGACACAGCTAGAACAAAAGCTATCAAGTTCTGCATTCTTAAATTAGTATTTACCGAATACCTAAGTTAAGAAATAATTAGACAAACTATTGAAATAGATGAATTTGGTGTTTTATAGGGAAGATAGTCACAGAAACAAAAAGTATTCTTCAGTTGGGAGGTTGGTGCAGATGTTTGTTTTGGTGGCCTTATGCGACAGCAGTCGTTCACATACTGAGAGTCACAATTAATCCTTCATATTGACGTGTCACCATTTAATTTGTCTAGACATTTAAGTTTTTGTGTTTTATGAGTCTTCTTTTGAATACACATTTTATGTAAATATTTCTTAAAATATTTCTATAATTCCAAACTCAAATTATTCAGGACTAATTCTACCGAACACTGTGTGAATTAATGTTTTGCTTGGCTAAAGTGGTGCTTCCATTTTGCAAGAGCATAAATATAATTTACAGTTTACTCACCATGTCATCTTTGATAAAACTTATCAACTGCCTGTTAAATATTTGGGGAGATACTCATTACAGAAGGAAACTGATAAAATAGGAAATTTAATGGTTAGGTATTGGAAAAGTCCGCTCAAACTTGGAAATCATAGAATATGTATGTATATCCCATAAGCATTTCAATATTTCAGTGCACACAAATGAGTGTACATTCATATCATCATCACTTGACTTAGGATTATAGTAATTTTTGTGACTCTGCTCATTAGAGTTCAGAGTCATTTTCTTTTCCTAAGCTATGCCCATAATAATTATCTTCAATTTCATGTTTTAGATTCTTTAAAGTACAATGAAAACCTAAAGACCTTTGTAAAAATAACTAGAGTACAGTATTTTTGCAGTTGCTTTCATTCTTTTACAGTTGTCTTACATGCAACCAATACAATAGTACTGTTTAAGCAAATTTTCTTTAATGACTATTTCGAATGTATTGAATATAGTTCAAATAAAAACCTTTTCTTTCACACATGTATTACAATAATGTACACAACATTAAATTAATTTACTTATTACAATTAATAGTACAACTGTGAGAAACATATTTGATGATAAACAGCCATATCATAGTAAGCAGCCTAACTGTAGAAGAAGTATATGGCCATACAAAATTAGCCAATACCATTTGGCATGCCATAGACATCCATTTTAACAGAGGAACACGAGTGTTAAGTAAGGCAGATGTGGTAAAGTGAAGACTGATTAAGAGATTAACAACTGTATTTAAAAACTTGTATATAACACAAGACATTACATTTTTATGCCACCGTATGTCATTAAAAAAAAAAAAAAAACAATTCACGTTGGGGCACCTGCGTGGCTCAGTGGTTAAAGCCTCTGCCTTCCGCTCAGGTCATGATCCCAGGGTCCTGAGATTGAGCCCCGCATTGGGCTCTCTGCTCAGCAGGGAGCCTGCTTCCTCCTCTCTCTCTGTGTCTGTCTCTCTGCCTACTTGTGATCTCTGTCTGTCAAATAAATAAAAAAATCTTAAAAAAAAAAACAATTCACATAAAGCACTATTGCATTGAGCTATATTCCATGTACATTGTTACCTAAAATTCCAGAAACTGACATCAGGTGCTGCTACCAATGATTTGGCAGATAATGTAGTAGGTTCTCCTTGAAGAAAAATTTTATATAAAAGGACACTAAAAGTAAGTAGACCAATAGATAAGATGCATGTTTTCAGGTTAAATTATGCTTTGTGATAAAAAATTCTTAAAGATGAATATTATTTTAATAGCATATTTAGTATAATTCATGAGTATATGAAAGAGCTACAATGTGGAGAAAAATTAAAATTAATTAAAAAATATTTGAGTATAGTTTATGTACTTAACTAAATGACAACAACTATTCATTGCAGCTTATCTAAGACAAGTTTCTCAGGTTTAATTTGCACATTTCCCCAAACTTTTTTTCCTGGGGTCAGAATTTCCGGAATTTAGCTAACTTCAGCATGGGAACTCTACTATATGCTCTGTTAAATGTATATCCTGCATCTAGAAGTGCACCAGAATATTACAAGATCTTTATCTAATAATCTTAAATGAGTGGATTGAATAAATGAGCTTTGAGTATGAATTTTCCCCCTGACTTAAAGACCCCCAAAGCTAGATTTTTAGATTGTTCCTTTCCATTATCACCTAGAAGTCTCACTTTTCCCCCTTAACGCTAGTTGATAGTGATAGGTCTTTGTCTACTTCCTGAAAGGCCAAAGTAAAAATGACCTATCACCACTTGCAATTCTCTGTCAAGACTAAAGTCAAAAAGAGACTGTCACACTTATCACCTGTCATTTTTCTAATCCCTTGGCCTCCATCAGGAAAATATTATTATTTTGGCAATAATATTATTGTGGTCATAATGTTGTCACTGTCTCAAGCATACTAAACATTTAAAACACACTTGAGTAGAAAGAACAAAACAGTTGTACATTTAATGATGTTCTCTTAGTAGGACATAATATAAGAAGGAGAATTGATCATGTAACATGCCAGGTATTATGTGCAGGTGATAAAGATGTACTGAAATAAGGAACCCAGGTAGAATCAAGTAATTTTTTTCAGAGTCCCATGACCATTATATGGCTGATCCAGGATTCTCTTTCTATGACAACACATTCTTTCTGTTTCCAAAATTGATAAACAAATATTAAAGGGCGGGGGGAGAAAAACCATCCAGTTAATAAAAGCATGAAGGACTCAGACTTAAGGATTCATTCTGTTCTGAATTCCAAAGTGCTAGTAGCAGCAAGTCAAATCTATGCCATGCTGATCCTTACTTGCAATTTAAATCAGACCAACACAATCTTTGGCAGGACCCACTTTTCTGACTCAAGTAAAGATCCGCATGAAATCTAGTCTCTTAGTTATCCCAGCTACCAAGTGACATTGCTCTCTAAAGCAAACCTGAGATATTTTAAGTAGCAAAGCACTGAAAGATACTGGAAGTGTTATAAGAAAGTATAGCTTTTTCAGACTTCCAGTTCAATTTACTCGTTTAGAAAGGTTTGGATGTGACTTACAGAGAGGGTTAAAGACCTTGCCTAGTGGGTGTTCAATAAATGTTAATTGAACTGAATTGAATTGAGACCCAAGTTCAAATCCAATTTAATACCAAAATAGTGAAAGTTTGGTCAGATCACAAAGTCACAACTGATGGGATTGCCTGGGACAGATATTACAGCATGTGTGGTGGGAAGACAGGAGACGAGACTGGCAGGACACCTCGAATTACGTTTTGGGTTCTGAAAGAGTGCTATTTACAGCCAAGAGGTGTCATGACACCTTGCTAGCTTTTACAGATACTAAAACATTTTGCTATTTCTTGAAATTGTCATGATGTGAAAAATCCTTGTCTTTTCTTCTCCTCCTCCTCCTCCAAAGACAACCCCCATCCTGCCACTCTGAGATAGGAGTCTTCTCAAAATACAGCAGGTGCAGAACTCTATCTCAAAATCAGAAAGAAATAAAGTGGCAACTACCCAACCAGCTCCATATAAGGGAGATCTTTTGAAATCATGTCCCAAAGCAGCAGAGAAGGGGATGTTGAGATAACTTGATAGAAAACAGCAGAGCCATCTGTCTTAGTCCTTTCAGGCTGCTGTAACAAAATGACATAGTCCAGGTCACTTATGAACAACAGACATTTATTATTATTTACTAAGGAGGGCACCTGTAATGAGCACTGGGTAATGTATGGAATTGTCAAATCACTATATTGTGTACCTGAAACTAATATAACACTGTATGTTAACTACCTGGAATTAAAATAAAAACTTAAAAAATAAACAAAATAAAACAAAACAGAGTAAAACAAACATTTATTTCTCACACCTACAACCTCACATGGCAGAGGAGCAAGGGGATTCTATAGGACCTCTTTTCTAAGGGTACTAATCATATTAACTAGGGCAGACCTCTGGCCTAATCACCTCCCAAAGATCCCACCTCCAAAAACTATCGTCTTCAGGGGTTAGGATTTTAACATACTTGGATTGGGGGAGCTATGCAGAATTCAGACCATAGCACCACCTATGTTTAATGGACCTCCACTCTGCCGGCTCCCGCATCACGTGAAGTATAGTTCACACTCCATCTGCCTGCCTCCCTAAAGACAATGAAGGCAAGAGTGTGGTTTGCGGTAGTATGCAATTCTTTCCACTTGACTTTCTCAAGAGGCTCTTTATCCCACATCACTTTCTCAGAAAGCAGAGAAGTCACATCTCTCAGGGCCTCTTACCTCTGCAATTGATTCACCATCTTGGAATCAAGACTTCTCTCTGAAACTGAGCATGGTACAAAATTGCCTGCATTAAGTGAGCTTTACTTCCTCTGTTCCCTTCCTTCTTCTCTCCTCTCCTTTGTCATTTTGCAAGTAGGATGCAGCCAAAGAGACTGTCAAGTGTCTGGCACAATGAGTGCCCCTAGCACAAACCTCTAGCACAGGGTTTCTTATTCATTAAAACAAAAGAAAACCTATGTCTAGGAGTACAATACGACCGCATTAAAAAATGTGCTTCCGTATTTTATTTATCAAGCTAAACTTTCCTTTTATTTTCTTTTTCAAGATTATATTTAACATTCCAGAAACTATAATTCTCTTTTTTTTCCCCCTTCATTGGTGAATTTTGTGCATTTGGTCTCATTCATGTCTTGCCCTTTTTTCAGATAAAATAATTCAGTGCTCACTTCTTGATTTTTTTTCTTAAAGCTTGACCAGTTTTCTAATTCTGCTCATCACATGTATGTAATATTTTCAAAAACCTCCCAAAAAACATAGCTGGAGTAAGGAAGGGAATACATATAACATTTTCTAGCTGGAATCTGTCTAAGAGACCATCAAGTCTGGAATACTTATTTTTAGAAAATGGTGTGGAGACTAAACAAGCCAATTAATTTGTCCTAGAGCTGGTCAGTGACATGCCCACGACCATTATGTACACAGTCTTCTCCATATGGAAGCAGAGCCAGATATAAGTAATATCTGGAGAAAAGAAAATTAATTGTCTGACTTAATGTAAAAGAGACACTTTGTTTAAACCATTAGTTCATCAAGTATTGCTATCTACATAATGCAGTATTTAATTTCTCATGGTTCAGATGTTCAAATAAAACATAGTATATTTGTATTTTATGTAGGACTTTTATTCAATTCAATAATACTTTTAAAACACAGTATAAACTATACATTTAACGAAACCATTTGAGGGAACTATTTTAGGGTAAATAAATTTTAAGTCTTGAGTTTAAAGGGCATTCTAAAATAGAATTATGTATTCCATTGTAAAAATCTTCCCTAGTTCCTCAAACTACTACTCTTTCTTTCTCCTTTCCTCTCAGTGCCAACAATGTGAGGGGAAAAAAATGGATTCTAGTTCCTGCCTCTGCTACATTGGCATATATTAATTCTGTTTGCTGACTTCTATCCCAAACACTGTACTGTTTTCTCGCCAGAAAGTTAACAACACCAAATGGCACATTCCCATTTATAGTACTGCCACTTTTGACACAGTTGACTCTCCTCTCCTTGTCCCCTAACCCTTTACCAAGGTTCTAACTTTTTAGATGGCTGCTCATCTTGTCACCTGAATATGGAAACATTCCTCATTTTTCTCCTACTGGTATTCTGTCTATATACACATGTTCAGGGGTGCTCTTCTATGTAGACCAGAGCTGGAAAGCAGGCTGCAATGAACTCTCAGCCTGAATTTCCATGCCTACTGGTCATTTTATTTGGATGTCTTAGATACTTCAATTTCAACATGGCCAATAGATCTTTTTTAACAACTAATTTCCCTTAATGTTAGTAATTCTTTCCTTATTTATCCAGCACTGTCTTCTTTTTTTCTCTTCCGTTAGGGAACAAAATTTAGTCATTCATAAAGCCTGTTGATCTTCCAACCCATCCCATCCTTTTCATTAGTACTTGCGTAAGCAAGAAATAGAAAGTTCCCACCGATATTTCTCATGCGCAGGCTCTCCAACTCCAGACAAATCAAAATTACCACTGCAAAGTCAAATTTTCTAATGCTCTGATGTTCTGCTGCTGTTACTACACAATGACTCCCTTCAGTGGTTTCTCAACTGAGTCCAAACTCATTTTGGCATGCATGCCATGACAGAGCATGCCCAGACCCATGCATGCTTAGAATAATCCCTTTTGTGACTTCTGTGTCTAGCTCTCCTTGGCTACTAGCTCTCAATATGTTCACTCCAATTCCCTACCCCCTTCATTTTCTCTTTCTTCCCCTGAATCATTATCAGTTGAAAGAATGCTCAAGGACTAATTCTGTTCCACCTCCTTCCTCTAAGGGCATCTGACATGTCACCTCCTATCTCTATCACATGCCTGCTATTCAACATGGAGAGTTTTTGTGCCAATGCTGTATGTCTCCATTTGAATTGAATTCTGTCTCTTCAATTTGATATCCATTCCTTGGCCATGACTCTCTTATTTATACAGTGACTTGCACAAGAACAGTAATCAGAAGACATTTTAATTGGATTAATATTTCCCTAGTAATGAGTGATTTCCCTAGTCATGAGATAGATAGGAATTTTAAATGATTACCAAGTTATCTGGAGAACAGTGTGGAGGTTCCTCAAGAAGTTAAAAATAGAGCTTCCCTATGACCCTGCAATTGCACTGCTGGGTATTTACCCCAAAGTTACAGATGTGGTGAAAAGAAGGGCCATCTGTACCCCAATGTTTATAGCAGCAATGGCCATGGTCGCCAAACTGTGGAAAGAACCAAGATGCCCTTCAACGGACGAATGGATAAAGAAGATGTGGTCCATATACACTATGGAGTATTATGCCTCCATCAGAAAGGATGAATACCCGACTTTTGTAGCAACATGGACGGGA
>PISX010006593.1:0-34762 GCA_004024625.1 Mellivora capensis | reverse complement strand
AAAGGGAAATTGGGGGGGAGATGAACCATGAGAGACTATGGACTCTGAAAAATAACCTGAGGGTTTTGAAGGGGCGGGGGGTGGGAGGTTGGGGGAACCTGGTGGTGGGTATTATGGAGGGCACACATTGCATGGAGCACTGGGTGTGGTGTAAAACTATGAATTCTGTTATGCTGAAAAGAAATAATAAAAATATTTAAATTAAAAAAAAAACGCCAGGGACGCCTGGGTGGCTCAGTTGGTTAAGCAGCTGCCTCCAGCTCAGGTCATGATCCCAGCGTCCTGGGATTGAGTCCCACATCGGGCTCCTTGCTAGGCAGGGAGCCTGCTTCTCCCTCTGCCTCTGCCTGCCACTCTGTCTGCCTGTGCTCACTCTCTCTCTCTCTCTCTCCCCCTCTCTCTGACAAATAAATAAATTTAAAAAAAAAAAAAAGATAAAAAACAAAACAAAACAAAACAAAAAAAGCCAAATCCGTAAAAAAAAAAAAAAAATGATTACCAAGTTAGAAAAGACTAAAAAGTGATAAAATAGCATACCTAATGATGATCTATAGAACCATTCCATGTATTGTAATTTTTCCTTCACATTGACCATTCTATGACTTTCCTAATGTGTAAGTTGTACAATATGTACAAAAAAAATTAATCACTTTTTAGGCTTTAGCAAGGAACTGTCTCTCCTCTCTATCCATAACTGACTCTTCAGTAATTCTGGAATCTATCCTGCTATCTTATTGCACATCTGAGTTTTTGTGCACATTTTCCCCACTACCTGGAGTAATGTGAACCTCCTTCCCCCCCCCAAAAAAACCCTTTTCTTATTAAAAAAAATTAGCCATTTAGACCCAGCTAAAATTATAATTTCTCTATAAAATTTTTCCCTGTCAATTATAATTACATAGAAGATGAGAGTGTGGTAACTGTGGTCAGAAGACCCAGGCCCAAATTCTGTTTCTTTTATTTCCTCAGTGATTTAATGTAAAACAAAATTTCATTATCTAGGGTATGGGAATAATCATAGTATCTTCTTCATAAGTTGTTGTCATGTTTTAAATAAATGATAGCTATAGTCTTATCACCTTATTCCTGCCTTAGTGTTACCAAAGCATTTTCTTCGTACCCCTGTCATGGCACAATTTTCACAGTCTTCCTTATATTGTCTTTATATATTTTTTTAATGTTATTTATTTATTTGAGAGAGAGAAAGAGAGCACAAGGGGGGGTGAGCAACAGGCAAAGGGAGAAGCAGGTTCCCCACTGAGCAGGAAGCCCAATTCGGGGCTTGATCCCAGAACCATGGGATCATTACCTAAGATGAAGCCAGATGCTTAACCTACTGAGCCACCCAGGTGCCCCTTGTCTTCCTACAATTTAAGTTCATCTTTGTTTCATCTTTGCATCCCGTTCAGTACTATGTATATATTGCTTGCTATGTCTTAGAGTTTGAGCTAATAAATTTTGGAGACAGATAACACTGGGTTAAAATCCCCACTCTGCTACTTATTAGCACTCTCTTTTGTGGCAAATTACTCAACACTTCTGAGACTCAGTTTCTCCTTTAATAAATTTGGACTGGTAATAGTTTCAACCTCATGGGATTATTATTAAATAGGTAATGATGACTTATATAAGAATTTGTGTGGGAAGAGCTTGGTGCTCAAAATAATAAATGTATAGTAGTTATTCCACAAATCTTTCTTGAAATCGGTGCAGATATTTTTATGGGAGATCTCTGCCACAATTTTAAAGGTGGGTCATGATGAGGAGAAAGGAGAGACATGGTGCGGGGGAGGGTGCTCTCAACAGGACCCTCTCTGGTCCAAGAGCTCATTTGTACCTATAGTCTGACCCTGTGCCTCAGAGCGTAAGAATCACTTTGATCCAAACCCCTGACACTTGATTTCATTCTTCTCTTTGTGAAACAATCTCATTAGAGAAATCGTGCTGCTGAGAAAGCAGGTCACTCAGCTGGGGGCAGGCAAAGAAAGTTTGCTCGGCTTAGTCATGACCTCCATGAAAAGTGAAGTGTTAGTGAGGAGCCCTGGGATTTACAGCATGCCATGGCCAAGGATTTCACCAGAGGCCACTGGGAGTTTGGGCAGAAGGAAAAGTAATGAAGGGGTTGACTGAACTGCTGCAGTGTGTGTTAGCATCAGTTCTCCCCTCCTGGTTAGTAATGAGCTCTTTCCCCATCTGGTGGGAAATCCCGGATGGAAGGAGGAAGCAGGGTGCTGCTGCCAAGGGTGATATTGGCAGTGATATATTTAGAATAAACACCCAACTGAGTTGCTCATCATCTACAGTCAACACTGACCTTATCATATTTTTTGCAAGAACAGAAATGCTCATTAAAGAACCTAGGGCTAGCTTTAGTTTAAGACTATTTCTTTTTAACTAATGTATAAAATTCTTTATCTTTTTATCCTTATAAGCTGCAATAACAAATAATAGTTTAAAAAATGCAACAACAAAATAGTCCATTAAGATTTTCAGGCTCATATCCTCATCTCCTGTAACCAGACATGGAGGACCAGATAACCTCCCCAAAATAAGCCAGGGAAAGCCTCCATGATATCAGGGTATTTAGAGCCAGAAACTTCCAAAGACAGTTATCACTGTTAATTTCCTCTCACCTTTCAAAGTGGAAAAGCCAAAAGTTTGCACCTAAGCTGCCAATGAAATATTTTGCTACACTTTAAAGCCTTGCAAACCAACTGATTCACAAAAGTGCATTGGATCATGGGGTGTAAAGAGACAGAAAGTTAAGAAGTAAAGAGAAAAAATGTAAGCCCCATTCAGTTAGAGTGGGTTTCCGTCTTCCATATCTCTCTCCTTTTACTTACTATAGACAGAGGTTCCCAACTGGATCTCCCTTGGGATGTACTAACTAGGAGACCGCTCTACCTAAGAAAACTCTACCTTCCACTGATAGGAAATTAGCCACAGAAAAGCCGTATTGTTACTCTTGAATCTCTTCGTATCCCTCCTAGAGGAGGTGCTCAAAAAATAAAATTGAAAACAAAACACCCAATACTGCCATAACAGATGCTTAATAGATGTTTATTCTTTTCTTTTAGCTATAGTGCCACAATGTATGAAGGCAGCATTTCACTTTCAAAAAAATAAATCTGTAACTTTAACTGAATGAGGCTTTTTCCTAATTCAACACGCATCAGGCCCAACTGTAAAAATGGAGGGAGCTGGTGTTGAAGTCCTTCTCCCAGCCACTAGTTATGTAGTTAACTATCTAACCGAGCCTTTTCTCCACTCTGAATTCTGTACTCATAGGTCCCAATACTTCACAACACCTATTTTACATGTCACTCAAAAAAGGATCTAGTAAATTTATAGCTCTAGTGTATAAATGTTCATTGTGTGTACCTATTATGTGTCAGGCACTATTTCTTTCAGGAATGCTGGTATTTTCAAGATGATGGCTGCAATAATACTACATTTAATCACTAAACATTGAAACCAAGGGTAGAATTTCAAGAATCTGCAGCATGCAGGAGTGGGAGGGAACCACTTAGCCCTTTCAAGTTATCCTGAAGCTTGCTACTTTTACTACCAAGTCATAGACACAGTCCTGTATGTCTTAGGAGGAACTCTTTTTTGCTATTATGGCATTATTTTCTTTTATACAACAAATTCAGAATTTCATAGCACTTTTGAGTAGGAAAGGAATTTATAATCCACCTATTCAACATGTAAAATTTACTAATCTAAGATTACAGAATTGGTTAATGGTTGAGTTTCTGCAGCACACCAAATTCTTGACTCCCTGCCGAGATATTTCATAAACTCCACCATGCTCGCTGTTCTGTGTGCATTTTCACCTACCTGCTCAGTAGATCCAGAATATTTCCTCTTCAGAGCCACCGCCAATAAACTGAAGGAGAGGATTTCTTCATATTCTCAGCCACTCCACTACTATATAGAATACATAGTTTGTTCAAAATATCACCATTTTAGAATTGAGGACTGAGGTTTGAGATAATGTCACAAGTAGAGTCCCACATGGCCTCTTTAGCTTTGCCCAGGTTTGTAACTCTCACCAATCCTTATAGACCCTTCTTGCCTCTTAAAAACTCTGTGCACCCTCTTCCTGACTCTTTGGGTTAAGGCGTTTTTGTGTTTGCTTTACTACTCTGCCCTACATTCTACTCTTCATTCCTGATTTAATCAATCAGTCACCTTAATTTCTCCCTTTAGGGTATTGCTTTCCATCTAGGAGCTAGGATACCTCTTTGGTTACATTCATGGTCTACAATAATAAGCTAAGATTCCCATGAATATTATTATAGCTAAGGGGTAACTAACCAGCCATGTTCAACTTCTTGTAGTGTACACACAATAAATCACAAGTGAAATAGGGAACAGAAAGCACATGAACATCCCATTATTTGTGACATTAGTCTTCCACATAAATCCTTGCCTCTGTATTCCTCTTCCTGCCCTTCACATCTCAAATGAAAATAGCTTAACATTCTCCTAGGATTCTCATTTTCCTGCCATTTCCTTTCATTGGGCTGTGACCTGAGATGCATGATTACAGAGTGTAATTTCCTTATGTTGGATCAAATATCCTGAATGTTCTGGGCCCATGATCTTCTTTCTCTCCTTTCTCTTCTTTCTTCTCCTGTGTGTCTCCTCCTCACAGATACCTCCTCCAACCTCATCCTGCCCCCAACAATCACTCTGTTGCACTCTGCCTTTCCTGCCAGGGGTCATCTCACTTGGATAATTTCAACAAATATAAAATAAATCCAATTCACAATAAGCACTTAATATTTTAAAGGCAGCTCCCTATTTTCCCTCCAAATCCCTGATTTCCATTTAGTAATCAAAGCAATTACATTTTCACATTTACATGCTAACAAAAGAAAAGTGGTGTAAGCACTTTTTATAATCACCCACACAGTCTTTGAGCAGAGGACATTTTTATCAATGTGTTGTCCTCATATCTGTATTGTGAGGTACTTGGGACTGTCTTCTCTTGCTTTTGCCTCCTTCCAGAGCCTGGTGAGGTGTTCTATACACAGTGATGTTAAATGCTTTTCGAGTAAAGTTATCATTGAAGAAGAGAAACAGGTGTGAACACAAGGTGGAATCTGAAGTCAAAGGACCACTGGTTCCCAAGTTCTTTCATTGGAATAAGAATTGTTTAGTAAGGGGCGTCTGGGTGGCTCAGTGGGTTAAAGCCTCTGCCTTCAGCTCAGGTCATGATCCCAGGGTCCTGGGATCAAGCCCCGCATCGCATCAGGCTCTCTGCTCAGCAGGGAGCCTGCTTCCTCCCCTCTCTCTGCCTACTTGTGATCTCCATCTGTCAAATAAATAAAATCTTAAAAAAAAAAAAATTGTTTAGTAAACTCTTTCCTGGATTTTTAAAAATTTTAATATATCATTTTATTTTGTCATTTTGTAAATATTATTGAACAGATACTATGTGCAAGGTACTTTTCAGCTCATGGGGAATACACTTTCAAACAAGGGTTCTTCACTGCCATCATGAACACTCTGATACAAAGATATATTGTGGGAAGATAGATAATTAAATGTAATAAATAAAATTTAAAAGCACATCATGTAATAAATATATAGAACAATGAAAATCATGGAGCAGGATATTGGTCTGAGGAGTAAGTGGAAAGGACAAGGTTGCTGTTTTAAATAGGGTTATCAAAGCAAGACTCACTAAGAAGGTGAGATTTGAGCAAAGAATTGAAGCAAGGGAGGAAAGGAATTAAGGAATTAAGTGGCCTTCTGGAGGAAGACCTTTCCAGGCAGAAAGTATGGCCAGTGCAAAGCCTGGGGCATGCCTGGTGTATTTAAAAAATAGCAGGAAGGTCAGTATGGCTTAAGTAGAGTGAGCAAGGGCAGAAGTAGCAGGGGACAAAAGAGGGGAGGACAGAGAGTTAAGAAAAGGAAGATCCTTTTCTTTAGGAATGAAATAAAATATGACCATGGTTTGATGGGGGTGGGTCTGGTTCTCTCTTAGAGAAAGAAGAAGGACATTCTGGGAGTGGATGGCCAGGCAGCAAGCTGCTATGTGTGGGAAGCAGGTAGGAGGAGAAAGTCATAGAAAGCAGCAGATTACAAATGCTCACACAGATCCCTCAAAGCACATCTGTTATTTCAGAATGTGGTGAATATTTCAACAAGTCAGCTACCATAGCTAACTTCTCAGCAAGCTGTTTCACTCCAGTGCTCTCTAGTTCCTTCTTAATTATGCTGTCTTTTATGCCAACTCTCCCTTCATCTTCTTCACCATCCCCTATCTATTTTCTGTGGCTGGGAAGAAACATTTGAGATCAGTCTTCCATACGATGCATGATTTCCCCTAAAGCATCCTCCAATAATGTGGTCAGCTAGCCTCTGCTTGAACATCTTCCCCCTAAAGGGTGGAGGCCATTCAATTTGTCAATTAAACCATCAATAAATCAATAAGCACTCATTCATTAATTTATCTGCACATTAATTCAACAAATATTTGTTGAGCATTTATGATTTCCCAGGATTTATTCTAAACAATGGATATGCAGCAGAGAATAAGACAAAGTCACTGTCCTCATGGAACTTATATTGTAGTGGCAAAGAGACCAATAAACAGATAAACAGAATTTCAGATTAGGGGTAAGTACAAAGAAAGGAAAGAAGGCAAAGTAAAGCAAAGTGATGTGAGATGGACCTATTTTAAATTGGAGTGAAGTGAGTGAGCTAAACTTTCAGAAGTCTGGAGAATAATGGTCTAGGCAGAGGACAGCAAATGTGAAGGTCCAGAGTCAAGAAATTAATAAATTTTTAGCATTTGTCAGGCCTTATATTGCATTGTAGGGCCATGGTTCTTAACTCCTGATGTACGTCAGCATCCCTATAAAATAGTTCAGGACTCCAGAAGACCATGCCCCTGTAAGACCTCCTAAATCCAAACCTCTGATGATGGTAGCAGAGTATGCCTATTTTTTTTTTTCTCAAAGGGCTCCACCAGATGTTCAGTCAAGTTTGAGAACCACTGCACTAGTGAGACAACCATGAACCTAGCAATTATTTGTTCTGTCCTCATGGAACTGTGTAGGTGATCTCACAATACTAGAAGCTTGTTTGTGCATATGTTCATTTAAAACCCATTTCCCTGTGACTTCCTCTCCTTTGTTCGTTTTCTGGGACTACAAAGAATTTCAGCTGAATTTGAATGTAGCAGTCCTTCAGGTATATGAAGACAGCACTTTTTCTAATGATGCTCCCTTGATCCTTCTGTATGAGTGATGTCAGACCCTCTACCATCCCAGTCATTCTCATGTAGACATGCTCCAAGTGCCCACAGTTCTTTTTTAGTTCAATGCCCAGAATTAACACAGAATTGCCCATGATCATGTGCGGCATCTGCTCCTCTCCAGGCACCTGTTTTCCACATTTCCTCATACATCTCACACAAGAGTTCAACATACTCCCTTGGATGTACTGTGATGGTTCTCTGTTATTTTCTTTTGTATCTTATGTCTTTAACATTTATGTTGTTCAGTTCTCTTTCACAATTTGCTCTTTGGACCCAAAGTTTTCCTCAAATAACATAGCCAAACGCATCTTATTTGCTTTATAAAACCCCTCCCTTAAAAAGAAAAACAAACCAACTTCCTTTGGTTAAGCTTTTTTCCTGTTTTCCTGCACTATGCAAAGCAACATCTTATATCCATTCATAAATAATATTATTCAGAGAATGTTGATTGATCCAATTAACCAGAATACTCAATCAGTGGCATTCCATTTTTAGAATAAAAAGGGAAATTTTAAATAAATGAGCCAATAATTGAGAGTTTAATTAAGAAGAAATTTCAAAGTATGTTTTAGGGTCAGCTTATATTGGCTAGCTACATTCCAAAAATGTTTGTAATGTTTCTGATCCAAATTGTTGTACCGGTTACAACTATCAAAAGAAATCTAGTTTTTTTCATAATATGTAATATTTACTAAATAACCATGCCTCTCTAATGTTTGTGGGTCCCAGAATGAAAGTGCAATTGGAAGCCAATAACCTAATAGATACATATTTTAAAGCTATAGGGGAAGGGAAGGAAAACTGAATGGGAGGAAATCGAGAGGGAGACAAACCATGAGAGACTCTGGACTCCAGGAAACAAACTGAGGGTTACAGAAGGGAGGGGGTGGGGGGGTGGGGTAACTGGGTGATGGGTATTAGGAGGGGACATGTTGTGATGAGCAAGGGGTGTTATACGCAACTAATGAATCTTTGAACACTGCATCAGAAACTTACGCTGTACTCTATGCTGGCTAACTAAACATAATAAAAAAAATAAAGCTACAAATCAAGCTTTAAAGAACTATATCCTGTAATTTACAAAATTATTTTTAAAATGGCATGGAAACCAAGTTTGAATGAAAATTCCTGAGTACCTCAGAATTCTGTGCCAGAATGTGCTAGTGTTAAGAGCTGAATCCTGTTTCCTGGCTTGTAGCCCATCCCTCTCCTCTTTCCACATTTGGTTTTGTCTCATAGCACAGGCAACTTGGCAAACATGTGTGTGTGTCACTCTGGCCCATGTATTTAAGATCCATACACACTCTCTGTAAACAGGTGTCCCTTATCTATCCCCTGGGCCTAGGAATTCACACTCCTAGGATATGGCTTACCTCCAAAAGAATGGACTGGGAAGGAATCCCAGGCAGAGCCTTGGAGCAGACTAACTGCCATTTAGGCAAGGGATTTGGGGGTTCCGTATACCTAGAGCATGGTCTAGAAGATCACGGAATAGATACTGGCTATGGGGAGGCATGTGCTATTGGTCCCATAAATTCCTTGTCTCATGAGAAGAATAATGACAGGAGAAAGGGCAGAATAAGGCCTGCTGTGTAGCACCTACATCAAGGGATTCCCTAGCCTGAGTCTAAGCACAGTACAGTACTAACAGAAGAAGTAAGCCTCTATGTTTTAGAAGGATTTTAGTTACAAAGACTAAAGTAAAATGAGTTTCTAGTTAACATTAATTTCACCCAACATCTATTTATGCATAATTTTTAATATGGTTTTTAAAAGGTGTATTATATTCCCCTATAGTACCTTCCTAAGAGACTTAATAAAGAATTCTCCCAGCCAACAACAACAACAAAAAAACTGTCCTTCTTTGTCAGCCTAGGCAATGTTCAATGAACTCATCATTCATAATCATTCAAAATTGCCTTTTACCCAAACCCACAATGGGGCAATGTCTTCACTGTTTCTAAAAGGCCAAGTGACTTTAGATAAGTTGCTTTACCATTCAGGTAAATGAGAGGGCAATGTTTGAGTGATCTGTATGATTCCTTTCAATTTTAACATTGTCTCTGCTGTGCATATGCATTCACTGTTCTAGAACCATACAAACAAGCCCACTGACATTTCATTTTTGGTGAGAATTTTAGTCAAGGCCAAAAAACTCAAATTAGGAAAAAGCAAACTTATCTTATACTAATGTAAACCTGAATTAGGTTCCTAGGGATTCAGAGAAAGCAGTATGGCTACCCTATACAATTCAAATGGTATGCATTTAATAACCACCTCATGCCAGTTACCTTGCTAGGTACTAGAAAGAAAACAGAAGACAGGTGTCAGGAATAGAAACACATCAATTTATGTAGTGCCCCTCACCTGAAGAAGTTTAGAGACAGATAATGCTAAACCTATTATAAAACAATATGATATGGGCTATAATGTAAAAATGAAAAAAAATGCTATGAGTATTATAGAAAGGGGAATTTTTCTCTGGTGGCTCACAATGAACTTGACACTTCTTCTAGAAATCTAAGTAGGAGTTCACTGAGTGGAAAAGGAAGGAAAGGCCATTCAAGACAGAAGAGGCAATATGGAAGACATGGAAGCATACTATGTTCAAGAAGTAATCAAAATTTTCAGTAAAGGAGAGCATTGGTAATAATAGTAATAGCTAATGGGATATATTGAGCATATACTATTTACTAGGAAATGTACCCCAGCACTTTATACATACTATCCCAATGAAGACTTCCAGAAGAATGTTATCAGCAAGATGGTGAAAGAAGTTCCAGGCCTTGTTGCCCCATAGAAACACCCAATTTAACAATGATATATGGACCAAAATACCTTTATGAGAATTCCAAAATCCAGCTAAGAAGTTTCAGTAGCCCAGGTGAGCATAAAGCCAAGAACAGTTGTGTTGAAACAGGTAGAAGAGCAATTTCACATTTTGGTTCTTTCCCCAAGCTGATGCAGCTCAGAACTGGGAGAAATGCACCACCTCACAACTTTTCCTTCAGGGGAATAAGAAGAGAGGAGTATGTGTTCATTGTCCCAGCTCTTTGGAGGGCTGCCTGAGGGACTGGGTTTTGTCTTGCTTCACCTGGAGTGCTGATAGAACAGACATAATTTGGATGCCTGCAGGCTGCTATGAACAAAGAACATTCAGGGGGATGGCTTCTGTGGCTGGTACAATTCATCATTATTAGGAGAAAACATATAACTTGAGGCTTCTCTTATGGGAGAGAAGGAGAGAAGTAGGGGTGGGTGTCCAGCATTTTAGCTTTTCAGAGGACTCTTCATGGAACTGATATCTATCTCTCCTGACTCTGGGTGCTGATGGGGAACCAGCTGACTTTAGATGCCTGGTGGCTGCTGAAAACAAGGAAGAACAGAACAACTTGCTGCTGTACAACCAGGGAATTTATAGTGCCACAGGTAGACACCAGAGGGAGCAAGAGATTAAGAGATCCTAAAAAAGAAACTAGCATGCCTCTGTAACTGAGAAATTAAAGGCACAAACTCAGAAAAATATCATCACCCAAAAAAGTTTTCAGAAACCCCAGAATTTCTAGCTGGGCTAGAAATTTCTAGCTGGGTTGGTGAGGGACTTCCTTTATATGAAGTCAATTCATAAAGACTGGAAGAGGTGTTTGGGTTTTTTTGTTTGTTTGTTTGTTTGCTTTTTCAAATGTGCAGACCCCAGCACAAAGTTATGAGGCACATAAAGAAGCTGGCAAACATGCCCCAAAGAAAAGAACATAATAAATTTCTAGAAAATGGTCCTATAGAAATGGGATATACTAATTACCTTGTAAAGAATTCAAAATTACCATCATAGAGATGCTCTACAGGCTCAAGAAAACAATGCATGAACAATATGAGAATGCCATCAAAGAGATAGAAACATAAAAAAGAAATAAACATAAATTTCAGAGCTGAAGAATGATTGATGTGAATAATTCACTAGAGGAGTTCAACAACAAATTTGATCAAGAAGAAGAAAGCATCAGTGAACTCAAAGTTCATTTGAAATTATCCAGTAAGAGGGGAAAAGGGGTGAATGTGGAGGAATGAAAGAAAAAGAATGAAGAAAGCCTAAAGGACTTATGGGACACTATCAAGCTGACCAATATGTGCATTATGAGAATCCCAGAAGGAGAAGAGAGAAAAGATCAGAAAGCTTATTTTAAACAAATAATGGCTGGAAACTTCCCAAATCCAAGGAAGAAAGTAGACATTCAGATTTAAGAATATAACAGACTTTACCTAGGAGGATTCAAAAATTCTATATCAAGGCCCATTATGGTCAAATCATCATAAGTCAGAAAGAAAATTTTGAAAGCAGTAATATAAAAGCAACTGGTCATGTACAGGGAAGTCCCTTCCCCCCCAATAAGAATATAAGTGGATTTCTCAACATAAACTTTGCACACCAAAAAGGAATAGAATGATATATTCGAAGTACTAAAAGCAAAAACCTGCCAATCAAAATATTATGTCTGGCAAAACTACCATTCAAAGACGAAGGAGAAATAAAGACTTTCCCAGAAAAACAAAACTTGAAAGTGTTCATCACCACTAGACTTATAGGAAATGTTAAAGGGAATCATTACACCTGAAATGAAAGGACAGTGAATGGCAACACAAATGTATATGAAAGTAAAAAGTTTTCTGGAAAAGGTAAATATATACATAAATGCGGAATATTTTAATACTGTTAGTGATGCCTAAATCACGTTTACTTCTAGTATAGGAGTTAAAAGACAAAAGTAGAAAAATAATTATAACTATAAAAATTAACAGATACACAATATTAAAAGATACTATTTGTGACATCAATTATGTAATATGTATGTGGAAATGGAGAAGGGAAAATATAGAAGATTTATGTGCAAGTGAAGTTAAATTGTTATCAACTAAAATAGATTGTTATAACTGTAAGATATTTTATGTAAACTTCCTGGTAACCACAAAGAAAATACCCAGGGAAGATATAAAAAAGAAAGTGAAATAGTAATCAAAGTATATTACTGCAAAAATAAATAATAAGTGAAACACAAAAGAAGACAACAAGAGAGTAAAAGAGGGACAAAAAAAGCTACAAGACAGAAAACAATTAACAAAATATCAATAGTAAGTTCTTCCCTATCAATAATTACTTAAAGTATGAATAAATTAAGTTCTCCAATTAAAAGATGTAGAATAGCTCAATGGATAAAAAATCAAGATTAAACTATATGCTGTCTCAGAGACTCTCACTTTAGATTTAAGCACACACATAGGCTGAAAGTGAAAATACGGGAAAGATATTTCATGCAAATGGTAACCAGAGAGCAAAAGTACCATACTTACATCAGACAAAACAGACAGTAAGTAAAAAACTATCAAAGAGACAAAGAGTATTATATAATGATGAAAGGGCAGGAAGATATGATTAATATAAGAACATAACTATCCAATATCAGAACACCCAAATATATGAGGCAAACATTCACAGAACTGAACAGAGAAATAACAACACAATAATGGTAGAGAATCTCAATAACCTATTTTTAATTTTAGATAAAATATCCAAACAAAAGATCAGTAGGGAAATAGAAGATTGGAACAATATTATAGCCCAGGTAATCTAACAGACATGTACAGAACATTTCACCCAACAGCAGCAAAATACACATGTACACAAGGAACATTATCCAGAATAGTTTATGTGTTAGATTACAAAACAATTCTTAACAAATTTAAGAAGACTGCACTAAACAGCGATAAATAAATAACCCAATTAAAAATGAGCATATCTCCAAAGAAAACATACAAATGGACTGCAGGAATATGAATACATGTTCAATGTCATTAATCATCAGGGAAATGCAAATCAAAACCACAATGAGGTATTACTTCACATCCATTAGGATGGCTACGGTACACAAAACAAGACAAAACAGAAAATAGCAAGTGTTGGGGTGTAGGTAAATTGGAAGGTAAGTTTTCTGCACTATTGGTAGGAATGTGAAATGGTTTAGGCACTGTGGAAGTTTGGAAGTTCTTCAAAAAAATAAAAATTGAACTGCCATATGATCCGGCAATCCTACTTCTGGGTATTTATCCAAAAGAATTGAAATCAGGATCTCCAAGAGATATTTGTACTCCAATATTCATTGCAGCAATATTCATAATAGACAAGAAAAGGAAACAGCCTAAATGTCCATTGATGGTTTGATAAATTTTTTAAATGTGATACTTGCAATGGAATATTATTCAGGCTTAAAAAAAAAAAAAGAAAATCCGGTCATATACTGAAACATGATAGTACCTTGAGGACATTATGCTAAGTGAAATAAGTCAGTCACAGAAGGACAAATACTGTATGACTCCACCAAAAGGAGGTATCTAAAGTAGTCAGATCCTTAGAAACGGAAATCAGAATGATCACTGCCAGGGGCTAGGGAAAGGGAAAAATGTGGAACACAGAGTTTCAGTCATGCAAAATGAAAATGTTCTAGAGATCTGCTATATAACTATATATATATATATATATATATATATATAAAACTATAAACAGTATGTTTATAGTTAATACTTACTGTACACTTAAAAATTTATTATGAGGATAGATCTCATTTTATTTGTTTTTTTTATCAGAAAATTAAAAAATAAAAGACTTATAATGACCCTGCAAATAACAGTATCTTTATAAACGGGAATTCTGAGGTTTAAACCAACTTTATAAGAGGTCTCACAGCTAGCAAGTGATAAAGTTGAGATCTAAACCCAGTTAGTCTCCAGATGCTCTAGACTACTGTGCTATTTTCTTCTTTTTCCCTTACATGAATTTAAATAAGCATGCTATAAAACATCTTCTATGCCTTGCTAAGGAGTTTAGATTTTTCAAGAATCATTGAATCTTCAGATTGAAGCAAACTTAACCAAAACACATACTCTATCCTCTCTCTCTCTCTCGTATATATATGTTCCAGTATAGACTGAAGTACGGTACGTCATGCATAATATATATGAGAAACATTTTTCTTTCTCAGGGATAAATGATTACAGTACACTCAGCTTTTTAATCCCAGATTTGGCCACTCCAGATAATCCACTAAATTTAATCTATAACATAGCCTATCTCTTGCAACCTGGGGTTTCTGTAGAAACTGAGAAATTAGGGGGGAAAAATAGCAAAACATGTTTTGTAACATTTTCAGATATGAGAAAAGAAGAAGTTAATAATGGAGATGTTAAGTCTTCACATCTCAAACAGCCCATTCACACTCATTCATGGATATACACTATACAATACACACACACACACACACACACACACACCCCTTTGGAATTCATATTCACATTCTCTATCACATGCTTCACATCCAGACCAAACCCAAAATGGCTCTGTAGATTTGTAGTGGAAAACGTAGTGTTATCCAGCAGAACTCTGGCCTGTTTTGAGGCAGTTATAGCTTTTCTTAGCTGGTCTGGTCAAACTACTTTAACTATATGTATTTTTAACTCTAGTAAGGACAAGAAAGAAAGGTCACCTGCAGCTTATTCCCTCAGGGCTAAACAAACCGAGTTGTACAGAAACAGGTCTCTGAACGGATCATGTTGGCATTTAATTTCTAGATTCACAAAGCTAAATTTAGAATGTCCTATTGACAACCCAGCATCCAGCAGGACAGTCAGGGGGAAGAAAAGCAGAATTTCTAGGATTGTGTGGAATGTCCTGTAGGAAGTAGACAAGCATCAACTCCTTTAACAGCACATAATTCATCTGTCTTCACCTATCCCGGAGACAATGAGGATCATGTTCAGATGGTGTATTAAATGAGATAGTGCACTAAGAAATTTAACACAATGGTTGACATATAGAAAACACTAAATAATTGGTATTTATCATCTAATCTGGTCAAAATCAACTCGTTCCAAACTACTTTTGAGACAGTTAAGAGTATCCCCCATCCCTTTGCACTATATGCATGGTGGAAGTAGAAACAAAGTACTATCTTTCTGGATCTTTTCCCTAATCTAAAAATAAAGCCATCTGGGGATTTACTCTGAGCAAAGAAACCACTGAGAGCAGCAGTTCATCATCACTAAGTCAAAGCCACAGTCAGGGTCAGAATAACTGAGCTGACTGTGGGCTATTCTGTACCTTTCATAAAAGCTGTGCCAGTAGGAGACTCACATAGGAATGAGTCTTGGGCACAGACAACATAAAATGCTCCCCCACTCTCCCCTCAAAACTTAACAAGTTATCCTAAGAGGTTATAATGATCTCAAAAGTGTTGCTCAAATGAGTGAATCTGAATTTGTTTTATTGAAGGAATACAATGTTGTGCCAGACAACATCATTCATTTCTCAGCTTTGGGAGAAATCTTTGAGCATTTGATTACACTTGGTGATTTTTGCCATGACCAGGAAGAATAGTCCTTAACCTTTGTATTGTTTGGAATAATATGATCTTATCTTAGACTTATGCTAGTAATCTTCCTATATAAGAATCCACCAATAGACCTGGAGTCTTAATGGCACTCAAAGAATAAAACCACTTCTTTTGCCCTTTGCTAAGAGTCCATGACCACTGACGTGAATGATTGGAGAGCCAGAGAGATCAGTAGATAGAAATATATAGTTGATCTAAAAGAAACAAGTCTATCAAAGAAAAACAATTAACATATGATTTCACTCATATGTAGAATTTAAGAAACAAAATAGGATCATAGAGGAAGGGATGGAAAAATAAAATAAAATTAAATCAGAGAGGAATACAAACTATAAGAGACTCAACTATAGGAAACAAACAGGGTTGCTGGAGAGGTTGTGGGTGGAGGAATGGGAAAACAAGGTGACGGGCATTAAGGAGGATATGGGATGTCATGAGCACTGGGTGTTATATGCAACTGATGAATCACTGAACTCTACCTCTGAAACTAATAATACACTATATGCTAATTAACTGAATTTAAATTTAAAAAAAGGAAACATACTGTTGAATCTGACCACTGGCTGTAACCACAGCATTGGCCCTGGGTTCTACTCTGCTTCTCTTGTAGCTTTTACGAAACGTACTTGCATTTTGAAAACTGTGTCAACTTAGAACAGGAAGTGCACTTAAGAAATAACAAAATATTATTAAAATCTCTCTGATGAACAGAGATTTTTTTTTTTTTAATATTCAGGGTTCAGGGAAGTTGCTGAGGCAGCAGATTTTTAGTCATTGGCATATTTGCAACCTTAACTTTCTATACTTAATAAAGCATATATTTTATAATTTTTTAGGCAAATAGTAAAAATGGGAAAAGTGAAGAATATTCTATTCCATTTTGAATATCCAATAGACACCAAAATAACCCTTCCTCCTACTGGTGATACTATTCTTACCCAAAGAAAGTTTTCAGATATATAGAAGTTATGATGAACTTGAAAAAAATGTTCATTAACTTAAAAGAGTATAGAATGAGAAGGAATGGAATAAATGGATAAGAGAATATGAAAAATATATAATGACCTTTAAGAATGGTACAAAACAGGGAAATGGGTTATACCGTTCTTGAGGAAGAGAAAAAAATAAAAGGAAACGTATTTTAGAAATATCAGCAAAGAAAAGAGGGTGGTAATAGCAATATTTTGGGAGCTACCTATGGAAAAGTGATAAGAAGCAATCACCAAGAGACTAGTCCTGTTTCTATAGAGGTTCTATGATCCTTGGATTGGAACGTTTTATTTCAGAAGGCAGCAACAATATATGAGCAAAGGCAAGTAATGAACAATCAGTTAAAATGGTGGGACCAAAGGGTTGGTTGCAAGTTAGAAGTATGGAAGCAAGTGTCCAGGGATTGCCCAAAGCTGCTGAGCACTTTTTAATATCCTATTTCAACACTCACCTTAATATTTTATTTTTCCCTTAAGTTTCCCAACCTAGGAAATATCTGAAACCATCCACATAAGTTACTGTGTGCCTTGGGATGCAATCATTTTTTTCTTCCCAGCTGCAAGCCTGAGGCAAGTTTCAAGAAATCATTAGCAGAGGCCCTGTTTCCTCTACCCAGTATTTTGCAGAACTATGAGTCTCTTACTTAAGACTTTTTAATAATATACAAATTGGGGATCTCATTCATAGGAAAGTGAAGCTATCCTTTATAAGGAGAATGTTACCACTTCTTTTCTATCCCACTATTTTCTATCCTCTCCCATCTCCAGAAATATAAAGACATTTATGTAATGTGTATAATTCTTTGATAACAGACAGACAGACAGATATGGATGTAGTTTCTGACCTTGGCCACGTGATGTATAATCTCAGAGCTTCAGTTTTCACATCTACAACATGAGAATAGTATCTATTTCATCAGTTTGTTGTCATGAAAAATAGAATTACATTCATCTGTATCCTCATCCTAGAAATACTTTCAAGCTCCTACGATCAACTAAAATGCCTACAAAGCTGGATTTGAAAGGAATGAATGAATGAGAGAAATTAGTGTGAGAGAATGAATGTTGCTAAGAGACTAGATCTTAGATGTTCTTACCATAACAGCAACAGCAAAATGATAATTATGTGAGCTGAAATATGTGTTAACTCACCTTACTGTGGTAATCATTTCACAATATAGATGTATCAGATAAGCACAGGTGTACGTTAAACTTATGAAATGGTATACATTGACTATATCTCAGTATGTAATGGGGGAGGGAAGGAAGACATGTAAAATAAAAACAACAACAAAAAACCTAGTGCAAGAGAAAATAAAGGTTACCACTAATCACAATAGAAATTTTCCTTAGTTTAATACATCTTATACTCCAATATTCTACATGCCTGAATGGCTTTTATGCTCTTAATCTGAGCTATACAGAACAATTAAGATCTGTTAAGTGATGGGAATTTACACTTGAGAGGAAGAGTTAACATTTGATGGATATGTTATAGGAAGTTAAATTTCTGCTTGCTTATTGAGTATTTCAGATATTTTGACTTCGATATCCCATAGTGTAAACAGATGTTTGCTTTGTATCTTGACTGCTGAGCCCCTTGAAGCTCCCCTTTTTTTTCCCGTTCTGAATCCTTCACAGTTCACACCCCAGCTGGTTAAGCAGTGGACTTTGAAGAGAAGAGGCAAGTGGGAGGCATCCCCTTAAGGAAGGCCAAGTTTCCTCTGTGGCCTCCTGTGTCTGCTTGTATCTACTTCTCTCTTGATTAATTGGTGTTGGATCTTAAACTTTAATATTCTGCATTTCAGATGTGCTTCATTCCTCCATAAATTGAACAAATGAACAAACAAACAATCTCATTCATGCTCTGCCATATGAGAATGACTGGAAACAGGGTGATCTACCCAAGGCATTTCTGGTGACCTATAGATGACTTGTGTGTTGACTGCCCTTGTTAGAAGGTGGATGGGGGACTAGAAAGTATCCTCCAAACTGAGAAGGCGCTTTGAGACCAAAAAAAGAAGCAGGCAGCTCCACACAGTTTACCTAGAGTTTTATTCAGGGTGACTTACTGACAGGGGGGATTGAGTAGGCAAGGAGCAGGGTGCTGCACAGCGATTCTCTGCCAAGTCTGGACCTTAGTGTACAGATTGTGTAGAGTGAGATGTGTGAAGGGCCTTGTGGTGAGGAGGTCAGAGGGTCTGCATACACTTACTTGATAGCTAACACTTAACAGACCTCATGGCACCATCTATGTGTCAGAAGATGGAGGGGAAGCTATGTTATCTGTACTAGTTATCTAAACAAACTTAGGGAAGACCAGAACAAGTCTCCTCACATTCCAGTCAGTCATACATTAACCCCAAGGGGCCTGGAACACACAGCCCTGAGGGAAATCATTGCACTGACATGAATAAGATGGCGGGCCAAAGATGAGTCAGAATTGTCACCACACCTACACTCCATTCCCAATATTTTCATGGCCTGTACATTCTTTATATGTCATTCTTCCACAATGACTCTAGAGTCAGATACTGGTAGGTAACTTGCATTCCTATGCCACAGCAGCAATATAAGCAGCAACATGAGATTGATATACCTAGAAGATAAAAGAAAATACTTAGAACTATAGCTTCCAAACAACCCAGTAAAGAGATGAGCCATCTAGTGACAGCATTAGCAAGGCATACACTTTCTGTGTGCGGGACATTAAATCAGTAGCATTACTGTCATAGGAAGGTGTATATGAACAACATTCGTATCCTGTGAGGCCACAGGTCCCTATTGGAGCAATAGTTAAAATATCTAGAGCCATGTCATTTTATAAAACACCTCTCTCATTTGAGAATGTCTTGATTGAGTAGAAAAGTGCTTTGGTAAGAATTATTTAACACAGAGACTGTAAATTTAGCCAAGCCCTGAATTTCTAATTTTGTCCTCAAACTGGCATATAGAGATAGGAAAATAGATGCTGGCCATGCCCACCAGACTAGACTTTCGCTCCATTAGGACCTTAGGACTTGCCTCCTGGTAAGTTATGGGGCATCCCAGAAAGAGTGTCATATTTGTGCCCAGGTAAGTGTGAGAAACCTAGGGTACATTGCTCTGTCCATCCATAAGGTAGATAAGACCATAAGTTACTTCCACATATCCAAATTCTGTTTTGGGGGGTAGAGAAAGCCCCCACCTTTACAGATTTATTTTCTCATCCTGTCCAGTCTGTAACTAATATTTTATGTATCTTTTGATAGGGAGAGTAGAGCAACCATCCCACATGTCAAGGGATGGCAGAGGTATAATTAATCCTCTCAATACATAGAGGAGCTGTTAGTCTTAATATGCCATACTCTGCTCATAGCCATTCCAGGCCATCCCAAATGTGGTAGTTAGTAATAATCTTGGGTCATTAGTTTCCTGCCAAATTATATTATAAATGTATGCCTTAGTGGACTATAAGTCAAAAGTAGGAGATGTCTGACTTTTTCTCTGCAGGGTGCCCAGCACATCAAGGGGTAGGGGTGTGCTTACTAGACTTAACCACCATTCTAATTCCATGATATTGAAAGGTATCACTGCCCATGGTATCCTTCCTGAGCTGGGTAGTGACAGCATTCCACAAATCCCATAGTCACAGGAAATGTGAACTCCAGCATAAGTGATGGCCCATGATCGATGTCTCCCACAACAACAGGAGCAGTGTGAGTCTAGAGGCAATCAGACAAATGTTTTATAGCCAATAAATATGGCAAATCTCCATTTAGCAACAACACAGTAGCTATTTGATCCCCATGAGCCAATACCCACCTGGCTTAGGTATTTTTCCTGGAGGAATGATTTCATATTGTTTTTCCTTAATATCATCAAAGAGTGTGTCTAGATTGTACCTAGGTGTTTAGGTTGTCACCTTTAATAAAAATGCATTTCAGTACCAAACATCAGAGGTCCAGAAGCAGTTCTTTGTGTGTGTGTGTGTGTGTGTGTGTGTGTGTGTGTGTGTGTGTGTGTGTTTGGGGCCCTGACTAATTCAGAACAAGAGGTTAATAACAATACCAGATGTGAGCCCTTGGCCCCAAAGAGTTAGGATGCTATGCCACCTTGGGGTGGAGGTACTCCAAGCCAGTTGCCAATGAACTAGAGTCTTGCCAGGTGGGAGGACTTGTGTTAAAACAAAATGAGTCCCTTTTAGGCCTCAAACCTCCTGACAATATCTGCACTTGCAGCACTTAAGCCGAGCAAGCTGTTTGTTAGGCATTCATGTGCTGATGTCTGTCTATCTCACTTTGGGCTCACATCAAAGAGCTGAATCTCTTCTGTTAGTTGCGGAGGCCATCCTTCTAGGAAGCTGACTGGTGATAATGTCTTTAACATGTTTTTTATTAGTCCATTCATCCTTTCAATTAAGCCTTCAGCAGTGGGACTGTATGGCAGGTGCAAAGTCCATAACATATCCCAAGCCTCTGCCCATTCTTGGCCTTTATGGCAGGAAAAATGTGTCCCTTGATCACTATCTGAGTTGGTGTTTGTACATGCCCTCCAGTTTTGTTAATCCTTTTATAGTTGTGGTCTGATTGGCTCTCTTCTGAGCAAAGGCTTGAGGTAGT
The DNA here is from genome assembly GCA_004024625.1 of Mellivora capensis. Taxonomy (NCBI): domain Eukaryota; kingdom Metazoa; phylum Chordata; class Mammalia; order Carnivora; family Mustelidae; genus Mellivora; species Mellivora capensis. Next base: position 13,458 of record PISX010006593.1, on the reverse strand, counting down.
TTTGGGACCTCAGTGTCACAATTTAAAATGGATCCATTCTGCCACATCAGACAGATCAGCATTTCCTTCACCAAAAGGGCTCCCACCAGGACTAGAGCATTTACCTCCATGATTACATGGGGATCATTACATGGGGATTACATGGGGGCAATGTGGATGGGGAGTGAGAAGGCACATGTCATACATGGAGGGCTACATTAGGTTTATTGCATACTTCCCAAACATCTTTACATAGTTCCACTCCCCACAGAGATCTATAATATAGTATCCATATTGTTCACCCTTTCTACACTGTTCAGCTTTCAGTGGGAAAGTTGATGGGCATGGGTTCATACATCAACACCATCTATACCACTTTCATATGCCCAATGACTACTTTGTTTACTTCTCTCTTTGAACCAAAATATATCAGAATCCAGCTGGATGGCAGAGAAAGGCCATGAAGGTGGATCTCCCTGGCAACTGCCATAAGTGTACCATGTGTCTCCTGGGGGCAGGCTATCTCTTTCTTTACTTGGGGGAGAGGAGACATAATGTCAGTGACTTCTGGAAGCTGGGCTAGGTAGACATAGGTGACCAGCCCCAGTAATAAGTGCAGTTCATGAGACAGCAGGCTAGTATTACCAGTGCTCCTTTGCTACAGCATGGTAAGCATGCCATTTCTGTAAGGTGCTTCCATGGGCACAGGCAATCTAAGGTTTGCTGAGCATGTCTTTAATCCATCTTCCTACTGATAGATAGGTTCATATCATCACAGGCAAGTCAGCAGTTAATCCTTCCATCTGTCACAATGGAAGATATACAGCTAATAGTTGTCTTTCAATGGGACAGTACCTGGTTTCTATTCCCTTCCATCACTGGGACCAGAATCCTAACAGGATTTGTTTCCCATTATGTCATAGCTATAAGTCCCAACCAAATCCTTCTGGATATAAACTTATATCTGATTCACAGTTCACATCTGTCACTAATGGCCCCAGGTCTCATACTTGATTTACTGCCATTTTTGCCTTTAAGAACACCTCTTGTTGGTTAGCATTCCAATCCCATTGACTCTCCTGCTTAACCAAGGTGTATAAATGTCTTAATATCCGTGCTAGATGGGGAATACAAGGTATCTAGTTACCCAATAAACCAACAAAAGCCTGTAGTTCCTTTGCCATTTTAGTGGTTGGGAAGCCTTATATCTTATCAGTGACCACCTCTGGAATCACATTTGTTTTACTGACCATATCATGCTCAACCACTTTACTCACTGACCATGTTCTTGGGTCTTGTAGGTATTTACCTCCTATCCTCATGACTTTAAGTACTCTTGTAGTGATGTAGCAGCTTGAGACAGAGAGGATAAATCATCCCAAGTTAACATAATGTCATGTATATAATGATAAAGCACAATTTTTTTTCTGGAAGTACCCATTTTTCCAAATCTCTGGCTACCATCCTGTGATGAACTGTGGACTATGGAGATACCCTTGGGGCAATCCCTGGAAGGTCCACTGTCTCCCATTCCATGTAAAAGTGAATTGGTCTTATGATTCAAGCCCTCATGGAGTACTGAAAAAGGCATCAGACAGGTCCAGTACACAATGATAAGTCTTAATGGATGCCATTAAACAATAGCATCAAATTGTTATCAAACAATAAGGCTATATTAGGTACCATGGCATGAATGGGTAGAATAACTTTATTGGGTTCCGTATAATTCATTATCATTCACCAGGCCCCATTAGATTTCTTTACAAGTCTAACCAGGCTGTTGAATGCGCTTTGAGCAGGCCTGATTACACCTAGTTTTTCTAATTCTTTAATGGTGGTGGTAATCGCATTCCCACCCCACCCCCCAGGTAGCTTACATTGTTTTATGTTTATTACTCTCCAGGAACCAACAGCTGTATAGGTTCTCATTTTGCATAACCCGCAACAACAGGTTTTACTACTTGGATGCACAATCTCACAATCTGATTTCAACTGTCTTTGTAGTTAAGTCTATATCCTATAAAACATCTATGCCCAAAATATACTCAGGAATGGAGGAAATATGTACTAGAAAACAGTAGGGAGGGAACCTGTCCATCTATAGGTAGAAACTACTTTTTCTGACCTTGATCATTTGCTACCCATAAACATCAATAGCCTTTATTGTCCCCCAAATTTTGAGAGCTTATATAAGTGTGCATTCAGTTCTAGTGCCTATTAGAGCTGGTATAGTCTGCTTGTTAGTGCAAAACCAATAAACGACTATTCCAACCTGGGGCCTCTCGTCAGCCCCTATTACATAGGCACTAGTGAGCAACATTGGCCTGACCCATAATCTCTGGAGGTAGCAGGTATCCACCCTTGAAATTCCTCTGTTAGCAGAGGAACATGATGACATATCTGGCTTTTTTGACCCTTCCTTCAAGGGAGTAAACTATTTTCCTTTAGGTCATACTTTCCATAGGCTCAGCAAGACCAAATTGCATTGTTTATCTATACTTTCTCTTGGAGTCCCAGATAATATTAAATGTTGCCATAATTGTTTATGAAAGATCTTGATGGTCACCCATTCTGCAATCTTATTGTTGCCAGGATCCTTTGTCTTTGCTTTTCAACCCATTTATTTCCTTTATGAGACTCTTTCAGTCTCACTTCATGTCAGCCACCCTAACAGCTATTATAGCAATGGGTCAATTAACCATAGACACAAAGACAGATACCAAAGTCTCATACCATGCCCAGAGTGCTGTCTGTAAGGTACGGTCTTTCATACCAGCAATAAATAATTTTTCATCTGGGCCTCTAAAATGCTGGCTGTAAATGGCATGTTTTATTCTCAGTTCATGTATAATTTTTGTAATTTCTCCATAAAGGCTCAGCATAATGGAGAGGAGGTAACATTTCCTTCATTAGGCTGGGTCATTTTAATGCCAGCATTTATCCAATCAATCAGTTTAGCTAAGTGCCCACCATTCCCATCCATGCCTGCAGTATATGATCTTTGTCAAAAGGCAGGTTAAGCAGTGTGACTAAGGCCATTTTTGACATCTCAGACCCATTTAACATAATACCATCTCCCCCAATATTCCACCACCATAACAACCAAGCTGACACAGTTTTGCAGCCATTTTGCTTAAAGTGGCTTATTAGTTCTACCAATTCAGTGGCAGAATATTCCCTCCCAGTTGTTTTCTGACTTGTGGGAATTTCTTCTCAGTCATTCTCAGGCTCATGAGTGGCCTGGATTTTTTGTATGAATCAAAGGTCATGCCCATAAGTCATTTTCCTCCTCTATAATAATATCCTCCTCAACAGGGGAGTTATTATCTCAGGGATCCCACATTTTAGGGTCCCAGTTTTCTTCAGATATAGTAGTTCTGACTTTACTATGCAGTTACATCTTTGGCCTCCTATGTGCCATAATCTCTAAGCATCTCTCCTGTTATTGGATTCTTTTGGACATAATGTCCTCACAAGAGGAACATGCAGCTTACAAGTCAATGCTTCTCTAGTCTATTCTAATTCTTCCCTTACTTGTAATTCCCTTTCCTTGGTGTCTTGTAATGCACAGAGCAATGGCTAAGCTACTGCAGCAATAGCTTTTTCCAGATCCTCTTCCATTTCCTCCACCTGGATAGGATATCTAACAATCCCTTGGACATTTTCAGGGTGTCCCCATACTTACCCACTGGTCTGAAATGCTCAGACAACCTGGCCAAGTCTCTCTGTGGCAGGCCAGCCTGGAATTTCCCCCACAAACTATGGCTTTCCCCCATGGACAACAGGCTTTCTTCCAGCATGGCCCTGTACCCACGCTTGTTTCCTTTTCAGTCTCATCCTGGCTGGCTCACCAATTGTTAGATGGTGAGAGGGCAACTATAAAGTATCCTCCAAACTGAGAAGGCACTTTGAGATGAAAAATGAATCAGAAAGCTTCACATAGTTTACATAGAGTTTTATTCAGGGTGACTTACTGACAGGGGAGATTGGGCAGGCAAGGAGCTGGATGCTGCACAGTGATTCTCTGCCAAGTCTGGACCTTAGTGTACAGATTGTATAGAGTGAGATGTGTGAAGGGCCTTGTGGTGAGGAGGCCAGAGGGTCTGCATACACTTACTTGATAGCTAACACTTAACAGACCTCATGGCACCATCTATGTGTCAGAAGATGGAGGGGAAATTGTGTTATCTGTACTAGTTATCTAAACAAATTTAGGGAAGACCAGAACAAGCCTCCTCACATTCCGGTCAGGTCATACATTAACCCCAAGGAGCCTGGAAAACACAGCCCTAAGAGAAGAGTCATTGCACTGACATGAATAAGATGAAGGACCAAAGATGGAGTCAGTATTGTCAGCACTCCTATAGCCCTCATTTCTGGGCTAAAGTTGGCATAATATTTGGGGTTGAATATAGTATAGGGTATTATCATCCCCAGATCACTTCCCCAAGCTTACATTTAAAGGCTGCAACAAGGTGAGCTCAGGGATTTTATACACAGTGATGTAGGGGCAGGAAGCTAAAAATGAGAAAATAAAGATTCAGGATTCATCCCAGCAATTAATTAGCTGGGTGATTTAAGTCATATCATTTCACTTCTCTAAAATTATTTTTCCTCGTCCATAAAATAGGAGGAGTTGATCTAGTTGATCTCAAAGGTCTTTTCCAGCAACACAATTCTATAGTCAGCAAAACCTCTTACAACTGGGCAAACAGACACTAGAAAAACCCCATCTTATTTCTCCACTTCTAAATTTATCATTTCAGTCATCAACAAGACATTGCCCAATATAAGGGAGCTGAGTCAGGCATAATTAGTAGCATGGGAGTTGTCTCAGTCAAGTTAGCAATGTCAGACTTTCGCTCAGGAATTTGGTCACAGCTGGAAAAAAAACAGAAAATGGAGGGGTGCAGCAAATCCCGAGTGTCCCAATTTCAGCTTAACTTGCATAACAGCATGGAAAGGGTAAGAGGGCATCCTTTTCAGACAATTTCTATATCACAGCAAGGCTCCAGCTTCTCACTGCCTTCTGGCTTCCCAGTAAATAAAAGAAGTAAACAGCCTCCATCTTCTGCACCCCACCCCCTTTTAAGGTGATTGTTCTCTCACCCCCTTTGGAGTCCGATCCAGGATACAGTCCTTTCAAGTATAAAAATGTACTTCCAAGTTTCAATTTCCCAGCAGTGCAGAAGAATCCTAAGAGGTTAAGAAGAATGAAGAAGCTTCTAAAATCTGTGTGCCTGAGAGTACTTAGTGCTCCATTCTTTCTGACACAATAGGTCTGGTTTTATGTGGTATACAGCTAAAAAGGACATATCTAGAAGTAGCAGTGAGCAGTTCTATCTGCCTATGAGTGAGATGCTTATCTATCTAGTTTTTCTAACTCTTAGAGGTAATAGGAGGAAATATAATAAGAGAGAGGAGGAGAAAAGAAACATCAAGTCCTCACCTAGATTTAGATTCTGTTAAAGAAAAAAATTTTCTGACACTTGTTAAAATGGCAAGGAAAACCTTATTCAGAACTGTTGGGATGCATGTTGAAACCATCCCACTAAGGGAGAGAGATAGAGCTCAACTGTGAATACAAGAACAATTGGGGATTTATAGCCAAGAACCAGACTGGTTCAGGAGAATGTGTTGTGGGGAAGGGTGTTGGCAGATAGGTAAAGAGGGATTTGTTGCTGAACTGACCTAATAGGATTCCTGGTAAAGGCGGGCAAAGATGATTAGATATTAAGGGTGGGATAGTAGGGGATAGAAAATTTGATAGATATTGAGGGTGATCAAAGTAGGAGGATTCTCTCTAAACTGATTTAGCAAGATTTGGGGGGAAACCAGGCTCTGCAGTTCCAAAAACAGAGACCAAGACTGAAATCTATTCAAGACTGAAGTCTATTCAGAAAGATGGTCCAGAGGACCCTCACTAAAGTTTGGTCAACAAGAGAGCAACAAAGATTCTCTCCTTGACAAAACTGGTCAGACTCTTCTGAGCTCTCTTCCTGACAAGGTCTTGACTTTGGGGCTTCCATGTTTGTCTCAGCATTGTTCAATTTTGGCAAGAGTTCTGCTTAGTCAATTTAGTCAGAATCCCTCACCCTTAAGATCTGGTCACCCTCAATAGATGGACATCCTCCACCATCTCTCAGGTGATGTCCAATCAGCCTAGCCTGCCTTCAGCAAGAATCCTGTAAAGTTGGTAGTCAGAATCCCTCACGCTTTACTCCTGATGTTTCCTTTTAGTAATTTTCCATCTACTGACCCTCACCCTACTCCTTCCTTGGCTATAAATTCCCACTTTTCTTTGTTGTATTCAGAGTTGGGCCCAAACTCTTTTCCCTCTATAAAATCCTATTGCAGCGATCTCTATACCTACTTTGATGGTCTTGAAAAAAATTGACCTTACTGTTTCACAAGTGTCATGAACAATTTTTTCATTAATGGTTCTGCCAGTTCTCTGAATCTTCCACTTCTTCTTTTTAATCACCCTAACTCTCAAATTTGCAGAGCTTCTGTAGTCACACAAAGATCTTATGAAACTTACTGGTTTAATGGTCTTCTGTTTCAGTATCTTTTTCCCTTTCTTCCTCTCCTTCTGTCTTTCATTCATTCTTTCTTTTCTCAAATGTTTATGCTTTGGATTTGTGGAGTTCAGTTTTCTGAGTATTCTCTTCTCAAGGTCCACTTGGAACTTTCAGATGATTGTAAATTAGTGTTATATAGAAGAATTTTAACCTTTATTTTGTGCTGGGCACCATGCTAGAAGACATATGTGAAAAAGACACAGGTCCTGTCCTTATGAAAAAATCTATTTTCCCTATGGAAAAACTGATGTTTTGTGTCAGAGTCCACATAAATACATTACTGTTTTACCTTCCATTTCCATGTCAGAGAGATTATTCATCAATGGAAAGGGAATTTACTGTTTAGGTATTTTTGTTTTTTTTCCCTTTTCTCAAGATAATACTCAAAAGAAAGGCATTTTCAGGACAATTTTTTTTAAAAAACCTGAAACACCTGTGTACCCTTCAGCTATCTGACAGTCCTTGCCCTGGGAAAGCTGAAGGCCAAAGGACACTGGCTGCTGCTAGCCTGCCTGCTAAGCATCCAGCACAAGCCTCTGTCCCTAAGGGCATTCAATAAATATTTGTAGACTGACAGAAGCCTGCAGGTCAGTAAGGATGTGGCTTTTTCATGCATCCAGGTGAGCTGGAGATATCAAATCAACAATTGAATGGAATGGAGAGGAATCACTGGAAAAAGAGTTGGTACATGTCTAGAGGAATAGGAAATAAGAGGAAAAAATGGTATCAATTATATTTTCTCCCTTCCCTTAGAGGTCACTTAGTGGGCAGATTACACAACTGATGAAGATGAGTTTTTTCCTCTTTTTTTTTAAATGATCAACATGAAAATCCTCTAATTTATTGAAACATCTGTCCTCCTTATAACTTTGTGCTATGGACATTGAAGAGCAGATTAAAATAACACAGCTTGCCTGCCAGAATAAACATGACATTTTCTAGACCATCAGGTTTTACTTAAAAATCGAATTGGGGAACATCCATTTCTGGAAAGACAGGGTAAACAAACTTATCCCCATTTTTCCAGAAAAGTGCAATTATAAAACCCAATGTATTACATAGAAAACAAAATTAGAAGACTCTGAAAGATGGAGAGAAGAGACGTTCTATGTTAGGACCTCAGGATATGAAGAAAAACATGGTCATAATTTCCCTGGGTTTTGGTTTTAGTTTTGGTTTGGGGTTCCCTGGGTTTTGGTTTTAGTTTTTAGTTTTAGTTTAGTTTAGTTTTGGTTTGGTTTTGGTTTTTGGTTTTTGTTTGTATGTGTGTTTTTGCTTTTCTGCTTGTTTTATATATCCCAGATTTGGAGTTACAGAAGCTGGTAACCTGAAAATGCCTATAACATAGGCAAAAGAAGCCCTAACAAAAGCCTGCCTTCTCTAACCAAAAGACTAAGAAAGAGGCAAAATATCAAGGCAGAACACTTTTAAACAATAATCAGCTAAATACCACAAGAAATACTGGCTCCTATCCACTCATGCCAGCAAATGCCAAGTAGAGAGCCTAGACGTCAATAATCATGTGGCTTTAATGAGATGCCACAATACCACTGACAACAAGTTGTCGGAGAAGGCCAGGTAGGGAGCTGAGATTTTCACCCCACTGGCCAGTAATATGCCCCCACCCACTCTTTGGGTGCAAATGGAGTCCATGTAGAGAGCCTGAACTTCCACACCCACCCAGTAGTAGTGAGATCCCCCTCATCTTCACAGCTAGGTTGGTGTCAGACAAATGGAATAGGTGGTTATAACTGGGGTAAAAAAGAAGGTTAAAAGAAGGTAAAAAAAGAACTGAGCATTAACCTAAGTCTAACATATTATACAAAAATTAACTCAAAATGGATCACAGATCTAAATGTAAAATTTAAAACTGTTAAACTTTTAGAAAAAAAATCTTCATGATCTAGGTCTAGGCAAAATGTTCTTAGACTTGACACCAAAAGCATGATCCATAAAAAGAAATAAATGATAAGTTTGACCTCATCAAATTTACTAACTCATATTTTGGGAAGGATCCTGTGAAAATGATTAAAAGACATATTAGAAAATGAGAAAAACCACTTATTTAACAAAGGACTGATATCTAGGATATATAAAGGACTCTCAATACTCAACAGTAAAAAAATAAACCAAAAAACTCAATTAAAAATCGGCAAAAGAAATAAACAGACATTTTAGTGAATAGGATTTATAGATGGCAAATAAACATGAAAAGATGTTCTATCTCATTAGTCATTAGGGAAATGCAAGTTAAAGCCACAATAGGGTATCACTACACATGTATCAAAACAGCTAAAATAAATAACACTGCAACACCAATTGATGTCAAGGATGTGAAAAAACTATTTACTCATACATTGCTGGCGGGAATGTAAAATGGGAAAGCCACTAAAGGAAAAAGTTCAGTATTTTCTTAAAAAAAAAAATTAAACATATAATTACCATATGCCCTAGTGATTGTACTCCTGGGCATTTATGCCAGAGAAGTGAAAAGTTATGTTCATACAAAAACCTACTCACTAGTGTTTATAGTAGCTTCATCCATAGCAGCCAAAAACCAGAAACAACTATTCAATGGGTGAATAAACAATGGTATATCCATTCCATGGAATATTACTCAGCAAAGAGAAGAATAAACTACTGATACACACAGTAAACTGGGTGATTCTCCAGTGACTTACACTGAGTGGAAAAAAAAAAGCGGTTTCAAATTTACGTATGCTGTAATTCTGTTTATATAACACTCCTTAGAGGACAAAATTATAGAAATGAAGAACAAACCAGGGGTTCCCAGAGCTAAGGAAGGGGCGAAGATGGGAGAGCAGTATTGTGGCCATAAAAGAGCAACATGAGGGATCATTGTGGTGATGGGAATGTCCCATATTTTAACTATATTAATGTTGATATCCTGATTGTGCTATTATGCTATAGTTTTACCACTAGGGTAAACTGTGTGGAAAGTTCACAAGGATTTCTGTGTTATTTCTTATAGCTACTTGTGAATTTATAATGAACTCAAAAAAATAATTTTAAAAATCAAGTGGGAGGGTAGAAAAGTTAGAGAAGACATTACTTACATTAAAATACACTTAAATAGAAGAGTAGAATGCAAATTTTCCCTGAATTTTTAATAAAACATGAAACATCAAAGACATTTTACATTTGAAATAGAATTTTGAGACTGTATTACAGACCTCTAGGAACAAGCATTTGCCTGACTGTTTCTCAGTGTACTTGGGTGAAAAGCCTTGAGGAGTGTTGGGTGCAAAGAAGGGAGGATTTATAGAAATATCTGGATTCTACTTTTTATTAGCCATGGGACTTTCAATATTTTAATTAATTATTCTGGGCTTCTGTCCCCTCCTCTGTAAACTGAGAATACTAAAAATGTGTTCTTTCTTCCTTCCCAGGGGTATAATAAGGACCAAATGAGAGAAAATGTGTCTGTACCTTGAGAAAGTGTTGTTATTATTAAGGTAAACTGATATGAGCACTGTATCAAGGATTTAGATATGTCTTAACAAGCAAAATATACCTAATCTAGACATATTTGGGCCAAGAGGAGGATAAATATATTTGTGTTGGCTTTTTAGAAGAGGGAAACACAGGTATTATAAATTTATGTAGAATGAGCTAGGCTAAAGTAAAATTACCTACTCTCTAATAAAGGAAACATCCTGTAAAAGTCTATTTATCTTTACTAGTCTCAGTACTTTTCACCCAAAACTGATGGAATGCAAATGATCACTTTATTGATTTAGAACATTTTAAGTTTTAACTTTCTGGCATCATCTCCTAAAAATCAAATAAAAGAGGCCTACATCGTATTGAACGGATACTGTTCATTCTAGTAAGTGATGCACTTCTTGATTGGAAAAAAAAAAAGAATTTAGGAAATAGAAACCTACAGATTGAGCCAACACCTAGGAATAGACGTGTCTGAGGTATGGGAGATGTGGGAGTGGTGGGAATCTTCTATTGCTCCTAAAGAAAAGATAAGTAGTAATGTAAGCTAGGTGAATAACTATACCAAGGGAGCAAGAATAAACACCAGGCCATTTGACACTTGAACCATTCATTTAATGAAAGCTTTCAACTGCTTCTTTATACTCATAAGTCATGACAGAATCAAGCAAGAAAGAATTATTTGCATGATTATGCAGATTAAGAGAAGCCAAGATGGGGAATTAGCAGAAATGTGGGATCTGGAAGGTAGGCAGAGAATCCGAAATCTAGAACCAAAACTTGGAATTCCAGAAGGCATTTGCATCAGAAATCTGTGTCATTAAAATGATAAAAAGGAGATATAGACTAAGAATGAGAGGAGAAGAATGTCTAGAAAAAGATCACTCCTGGAGGGAGGAGTCAAGATGGCGGAGAAGTAGCAGCTGAGACTACATCAGGTAGCAGGAGATCAGCTAGATAGCTTATCAAAACATTGAGAACACCTACAAATCCAACGGGAGATTGAAGAGAAGAAGAACAGCAATTCTAGAAACAGAAAATCGACCACTTTCTGAAAGGTAGGACTGTGGAGAAGTGAATCGAAAGTGAAAGATAGACCGTGGGGGGAGGGGCGGGCTTCCGGCAAGTGGCGGAGCAACGGAGCACTAAATCGGGACTTTTAAAAGTCTGCTCCACGGAGGGACATCGCTCCAGAGGCTAAACCAGGGTAAAGCACATGCGGGGTCAGCGTGGCCCCAGGTTCCGCAGGGTCACAGAAGGATCGGGGGTGTCTGAGTGTCACAGAGCTAGCAGGTATTGGAGCGGGGAAGCTGGCTACAGAGACAGAGCTGAGGAGTGAGCTCTCAGCTCAGGGTTACCTTGAACCGGTCGCAGGCTGGGTGAGCTCGGAGCGCGGCCAGAGGGCAGGATGATGGGAGTGACTGGGGCTTTTCTCTGAGGGCGCACTGAGGAGTGGGGCACCGAGCTCTTGACTCCTCCGGGCCGGAGACTGGGAGGCCGCCATTTTCATTCCGGTCCTCTGGACTCTACGGAAAGCGCTCAGGGAACAAAAGCTCCCGAAAGCGAAACCGAGCGGATTACTTAGCCCGGCCCCTGGTAAGGGCGGTACAGCTCTGCCTCGGGCAAAGACACTTGAGAATCACTACAACAGGCCCCTCCCCCAGAAGATCAACAAGAAATCCAGCCAAGACCAAGTTCACTTACCAAGGAGAGCAGCGGAACTCCAGAGGAGGAGAAAGCAAAGCGCGGAATTCATGGCTTTCTCCCCATGATTCTTTAGTCTTGCAGTTAATTTAATTTTTTCTTTAATTTTATTATTTTTTTCTTCTGCTAAATTTTTTTTTAACTTTTACCTTTTCTTTTTTAACATTTTTTAAGTATTTTAACTTAACAATACCTTTTCTAAAAAAATAATAATCTTTTTTAAAACTTCATTATTATAGGGACGCCTGGGTGGCTCAGTTGGTTAAGCAGCTGCCTTCGGCTCAGGTCATGATCCCAGCATCCTGGGATCGAGTCCCACATCGGGCTCCTTGCTCGGCAGGGAGCCTGCTTCTCCCTCTCCCTCTGCCTCTGCCTGCCACTCTGTCTGCCTGTGCTCACTTGCTCTCTCTCTCTCCTTCTCTCTCTGACAAATAAATAAATAAAATATTAAAAAAAAAACCTTCATTATTATAGTCATATTTTATCCTTCATAGTATTTAACTTTATTTTTTGTACACACATAGGGATCTTTTTCTTCTAAAAAATTTGGGGTACAACTTCCTCTAGTAGATCAAAATATACCCTAAATCTAGCTCTGGCCTTGTTCTAGTCTCCAGCCTGAACAAATTCTCTCCACTTTCTTTTACTTTATTCTCCCAACCAACTTACTTTCTCAACTCCTTTTTTTAGAAATTAAAAAAAAATTTTTTTCACCTTTATAGGCATATTCCATCCCTTCATTGCGTTTACCCTTATATACATTTTTCATTCTTTAAAATTTTGGGAGGTAGTTTCTTCTAAGAGACCAAAATACCCCCAAAATTAATTGGGTGACCCTGTTCTAGTCACCAGTCTAATATATGTATATATTTTTTTCTTTTTTACATTTTTTCCTTATTTGTTTTCTTTTTTAATTTTTTTTTCCTGAACTTCTTTTTATCCCCTTTCTCCCCCCCATGATTTGGGGTCTCTTCTGATTTGGTTAAAGTGCATTTTCCTGGGGTCTTTGCCACCCTTTTAGTATTTTATTTGCCCCTTCATATACTCTTATCTGGACAAAATGACAAGGCAGAAAAACTCACGACAAAAAAAAGAACAAGAGGCAGTACCAAAGGCTAGGGACCTAATCAATACAGACATTGGTAATATGTCAGATCTACAGTTCAGAATGACGATTCTCAAGGTTCTACCTGGGCTCAAAAAGGGATGGAAGATATTAGAGAAACCCTCTCTGGAGATATAAAAGCCCTTTCTGGAGAAATAAAAGAACTACAATCTAACCAAGTTGAAATCAAAAAAGCTATTAAAGAGGTGCAATCAAAAATGGAGGCTCTTACTGCTAGGATAAATGAGGCAGAAGAAAGAATTAGTGATATAGAAGACCCAATAACAGAATAAAGAAGCAGAGCAAAAGAGGGACAAACAGCTACTGGACCACGAGGGGAGAATTCGAGAGATAAGTGACACCATAAGACGAAACAACATTAGAATAATTGGGATTCCAGAAGAAGAAGAAAAAGAGAGGGGGGGCAGAAGGTATATTGGAAAGAATTATTGTAGAGAATTTCCCTAATATGGCAAAGGGAACAAGCATCAAAATCCAGGAGGTGCAGAGAACCCCCCTCAAAATCAACAAGAATAGGTCCACACCCCGTCACCTAATAGTAAAATTTACAAGTCTTAGCGACAAAGAGAAAATCCTGAAAGCAGCCCGGGAAAAGAAGTCTGT
>PISX010006592.1:84897-96115 GCA_004024625.1 Mellivora capensis | reverse complement strand
GGAACTAGAGGGTATCGTGCTTAGTGAAATAAGTCAATCAGAGAAAGACAACTATCATATGATATCCCTGATATGAGGAAGTGGAAATGCAACATGGGGGACTAGGGGGGCAGAAAAAGAAGAAAAGAAACAAGATGGGATTGGGAGGGAGACAAACCATAAGTGACTCTTAATCTCACAAAACAAACTGAGGGTTGCGGGGGGGAGGGGGTCGAGAACGGGGGGTGGGGTAATGGACATTGGGTTGGGGAGGGTATGTGCTGTGGTTAGTGCTGTGAAGTGTGTAAACCTGGCGATTCACAGACATGTACCCCTGGGGGATAAAAATTTGTTTATAAAAAATAAAAATTTAAAATTTAAATTAAAAAAAACAAAACAAAAAAAAAAAAAGAATGAGGGTGATGAGGACTTCTCTGACATTTGGGGACAGAGTTGAGATGGTGGTGGCATAACAAGAACAGTAAGACACCAGCTCTGTCTTCGGAGTCTACATTCAGCCCAAGAAACAGAACTGTCCAGAAGACAGTACATGACACGCATTTTTACATCTCCGCACTGTATACACTTCGCAGTGTATAAACAGAATACTTGACAAGTAAACTCAAACTCAGAAGTGGTGAGGTTCTCGTAGATACCTATACGTATCTACGTAGATGGGTATCTCGTAGATAACCAGGTTTAAAGGAACCTCCCCTTTCTTTTCTGAAGTACGTTCATGGGACACTATAAAATTTGTCATCAGCATGCTTTGAAGATGATTGTGAGACAAAAAAGCACAATAAACTTTCACTGTTCACTTTTTTACTTACTGGAAACCTGTTTGCAGGATGCCCCACATTTCTCCGGGATTGGGGTTGTTTTTGAAAGGTAGTCCTAGGGCAGTTGGTCATTGTGCAGACAACCATCTTTGGGTACTTGGTCACAGTACTTGATAATTTTCGTTCAAATTTATAGCCACAGGCATCACCTACTGGGAAAGTTGAGGGACAGAACTATTGAGGTTGGTTTTCATTTTGTTTTGTTGAAGATTTTATTTTTAAGTAATCTCTACACCCAAAGGGGGGCTTGAACTTACAGCCCCCACATCAAGAGTCACATGCTCCATGGACTGAGCCAAGCAGGCATCCCTGGGCTTTGTTTTCATAACGTGCTGGGAACAAGCTCAGGATGGTCCCTTAGAAAGTCAAGTTTGAACTTCTTTGGGGAAGGTAGCCTTTAAGAAATGTGCTTTCTGGGACGCCTGGGTGGCTCAGTTGGTTGGACGACTGCCTTCGGCTCTGGTCATGATCCTGGAGTCCTGGGATCGAGTCCCACATCGGGCTCCCAGCTCCACAGGGAGTCTGCTTCTCTCTCTGACCTTCTCCTCAGCTCATGCTCTCTCTCACTGCCTCTCTCTCAAATAAATAAATAAATAAATCTTTAAAGAAAAAAAAAAAGAAATGTGCTTTCCTGAGAGTTCTGGAGATTGGCTGAACAGCAATGTGAATGAATGTACTTAATACTCCTGAACTCTGGGTTTTAAAATGGTTAAGATGGTAAATTTGATGTTGTATGTATTTTACCACAACTAAAAACTTCTAAATTAGAAAAAAAAAATTTTAAGTGCTTCCCTTAACATACCTCTCTGTCCCAGTCACCAGCTAAAACAACCTTGGCATAAATTCAGGGTAATTGGCATCTGCTCTCAGCAGTGCTATAAACATCTTCTAAGACTGTCTATCTTGTGGAAACTCTGGTTCTCAAGAAAGCTACTTTGGCCACACTGATAATGAAATGGACTGACCAAGATGAGCCCGTCCATTGCCTAGAGATGGCTCCTTGTGACACGAGGAAAGTAGTCACAGTGAGCCCTGTGATAGTAATCATCTTTCCATCCCCAGTTTTTGGCCCAGAATGGATATCAAAGCTCAGTGCTTTGAGAACTGAATTCTTTGTGTTGACATTGTCTTTATGTGTATGCCTAGAGTCAAAAGGCTATACCAATGTCTTCTGAGTTGTCAGGAGTCAGAATTCTGGCTGAATGAAAAATATCAAAAATGCCACAAAAGAGGTCACAGAAAGTTTGTGCTATCAATTCCTCAGCTTTTAGGAGCCCTGCTGCTCTGAGCCATTCCCAAAGACCCATGCATTGTGGTAGACAGGATAATGACACCCTCCCACCCCTGTCCCCCACCAAAAAAAAAAAAAAAATCCACATCCTAATCTCTGGGACCTAGAGATGGATGGATTTAAGATTGCTAATCAGTATGAGCCGGGGAGATTATCTTGGATTACCTAGATGGACACTGTAGAACAGGGGTCCTTAAAAGTGGAAGAGGGGTCAGGAGAGGAGGTCAGAGTGATGTGATCATGAGAAGGTCTCAGTACAGCGTTGAACATGGAGAAAGGGGCCACAAGTCAAGAAATGTGGGCAGCCTCTAGAAGCTGGGAAAAGGAAACAGATCCTCAGATCCATACTAGAATTCCAACCTACAGAACTCTAAGGAATAAATTTGTGTTGTTTTAAGCCATCAAATTTGTGGGCATTTGTTGCAGCAGCAATAGAAAACTAACACTTCTGTGAGCTAGGCACTGAGCCAGCTAACAGGGCTGCAAAGATGTTCCAGTATTCCAGGGACACATTGTGCAGGAGAGACAGAAAAATGCATATGTGTAGTTAATGCAACAGGCTACGCACCCAAGTCCTGCACCAAGCCCTGAGGGAGCACAGAACAGAAAGTACTCTCTACTGCTTGGCAAATCAAAGAAGGCTTCCTGGAGGAGGGGAGATATTTCAGCTGAGCCCAAAGCTGAAAGAAGTCTATACAGCTCTGAGTTCAAAGGGTCCAGAGCCTTTCAGTTACCTGCCTTTGGGGACGTGACTGTTGAACTGGGACACATTTTATTGTCCAGAATCATCTAGACCCTTGATCCTCAAAGTGGTGTCTAGGGACCAGGAGCATCACCACCACCTGGGAGCTTGTTAGAAATGCAGAATCTCAGGCCCAGCCTAGCCTTACTGAGTCAGAGTCTTTATTCTAATAAGATTCTTCCAGTGATTCATATGAGCATTGCCATTTGAGAATCACTGCCCTCTATAACAACGTTGTCGTGCTCACCACACAGTGTGGGGAAAACAGAGACAGGGCTCCAGAAATTGCTCACATATCTAGACCTGATGGGAGGGATTGCACATAGCAGTGCTCAGGATGGTATGTCGTCGTTCTCAGCATTTACCCAGATGCCACACACACGATCGGATTATACATCTCCTGTGTGCATACTAGACAGGCTTCATTTCAGAAAAGCTTGGTCACAAATGTCACCCATTTGTCTTTCAGTAAATGTGACTTCAGTTCTAGGAGTCTAATGGAGCAAATTTTTCTCTCACTCAGTGACCTCAAACCTGTACTAATTTACTTTAATGGCTCTATCTTCAAATCACGGAGCCTCCATTTATTTCTCCTGCCATTAGCAAAAACAGGTCAGGGCGACTCTGGCAAACCCAAGCACTGATGTTCAGGACTCACATCCTCAGAAATCCACAGACCGGCTTCCCGGGCTCCAAGGCTTAGACCCTGGAGCCACGCCCCTTGCTGGCTGTGGATGACACAGGATCGGGCTGCATCTTGTCCCCCGGGGAGAAGAGATACTTCTGCTCCAGGGGCAAGAGTTGAAGGAAGGCTAAATCAAGGGTCCACTCCCCAGCACCCACTCTGTTAGAGTGATCTCTCCCCCCACGTGTGCCTACAAGCTTTGTCTGGTTACTTGAAGTAATAGCAAAAGATGTTGCCCCTACGCCATGTATCCTATGGGTCATAACTAGTTTGAGGGCTGTGTCTCTCTGCCATGGTTACCCCTCTATTTGTAAGATTCCTGCTGGGGATCTTCCCCATGCTTGCCACATGCAAATGTGATGCTGATATTGGATTTCCAGTACCAGGGAGGTTTCATGATGTTTCTGCAACACCAGGAGGACTGATTTCATGGGGGTGCCTGCAACACACCAATGGGGGTCCACACTCAGAAGGGATTGAGGTTAGATATTCTGTGGTTGCACTCTTAAAATCCTTACTGATGTCATCTTTGAGTGGGTGTTCTGTAAATGAAGACTGGTGGGATCATTGAACACATGCAGCGGACTTGGGACCTGGGCTGCCACAGCTCCCCTCCCACCGCCTCCCCAGCAAGCCTTCTCCTTCGCTGCACCCCCAGCCCTGCCCATGGCCACCGCCACGTTCTGCCCCTTCATGGGGGTCTGGGCATGGCCGCAGGGAGGGTCGGGGTCAGGCACACGCTTCGCGAACACTGCATTATAGGATGGGATCCTGGCTGCCTACCGAAGTCTGCACCCATCCCGTGAACCTCTATGGCCAAGGGAGCGAAATACACATGTGGCGAAATACACATAACAAAATTGGCCACTTTACCCTTCAACAGAGTTAAGTGTGTCCACGTTATTAGTAAGCATTCACCGCCCATCTCCAGAACTCTTTTGTCTTGTAGAACTGGCAGTCTCCCCATTAAGCAGCATGTCCCTTATTCCCTCTTCCCCAGGCCCTGACAACCACGTTCTACTTCCTGTCTCTCTGAATTTGACTGCTTCATGTACCGCATATGCATGGAATCATACTGGATTTGTCCTTTAGTGATGGGCATCTTTTACTTAGCATAATGTCCTCACGATCAAGCCATGTTGTAGCGTGTGTCAGGGTTTCCTGCCTCTGTAAGGAAATGCCACATTGTATTTCTCCATTTATCCACTGATGAACACTTGGGTTGTTTCCACCTCTTGGCTATTGTGAATAATACTTCCTTGAACACGGGTGTGCAAATATCTCTTCTGAGAGCCTGCTTTCAATCCCTTTGGATATGTGCCCAGAAAGGGAATTGCTGCATTATACAGTTTCTTGCTTTTTGAACAAATATTTTCATTTTGAACTGGGCTGTGCAAATTAATGTAGCTGCTCTGTGCACAACCAGCCAGGCTGTGAATCGCCAGCATCAGGAAACTGCTCCCAATCAGCCATCAAACCTGAAGACGGGAGACTGTAAATTCAGGATGCTAGTGTGACCATCCCCGCGGAGCAAATGAGAAAAACAAGGCACTGAGTGAGTACCTCAAGTTCCTAACCAACCGTTAGGAACGGCACATATTGACACCTCTAGCTGAAGAACCTTCTGGAACTGGTTTTCATTTATCATTGTTTGCACTCATTGAATACATCTATGTTAAACATCAGCCAGAAGCCAGAACTAGTTGGGGACACTGAGGACAGAGCAGTAAATGAAGCAGACAAGGATCTTACAGGCAAGGCAGACAGTAACTAGCTGCACATTGGACCATTTATTATGCCAAGTTCTGTAGAAGAGAAATGTGGAGCCCCAGGCCCAGGGGTGGGAAGTTGGTGGTGTGGGGGTCATCGTCCCTGCCTTCGATGGGCTTATAGGCTAGATGGGGGAATTTCCAAAGTGGTGCATGTGGTGATTTCGGGGTGTACATAAATATATTTTGTTTTAAATAGGTGCATATTCACTTTAATGTATGTTTAAAAAACACATATTTAATATATCAAACCTTTGATTCTTAAATTATTTCTTAGGACGAGGCTCCTCTAAAAAAGGAAGTAATGTAGATAAATAAATATAAACTAAATCTACATTAAATATTAAAAATATAAACAAATAATGCAAAAACTACATGGCTAAGACAAAAATCCAGAGATTGCAAATCAAAGGACTGCATTTGGGAAACTCCATAAGGATTTTACAGACAAATGCATTTTTAATGCAGGCGAATTAAACTTTAAAAAGACTGTGGCTGGGGCTGACAAACTAAGTCCATGGTGCCAGGGAAGTGTCAGCTATGAGGCGGGGCACGAACTCAGTTCAGACGAGTCAGGAAAGACTTCCTAGAAAAACTCACGAAGTGAATTTCATTCCTCTTAATTGCTCCGCCCAGGTGTGTGTGTTTGGACCCTTCAGCTCCAGGTGGTGGAAATCCCGCGGAGCCTCCGGAGCGGGACGGGTAATTTACAGATGAGCATGCGCAGTGGGCTCGCGGAGGTCTCGGTCTCTGCTCGGATCTGAGCGTGTGCCTCGCCTCTCCCTCTCGCTGCACACTTCCTTTCTCAGTATGTGTTCACGAAGACATGGTGGAAGCTGGGGGCAACCTACCTTTTTCAACTTCGGTCTCTTCCATTAAAAAGACCAGCGAGGTTAGCATTTCTTACTTTTACATCTCGACTTCTGGAAAAGTGTCTCTAATTAGGCCCCTAACAGGTGACCTTCCCAGGCATCACGTGGATCTGGGAGAGCGCAATTCGCGGAATCAGGGTAGGAATGGGGTTGGAGAGCCAGGTGGACAACCTGACCACTGGAAGTGGAAAAATCCCTGTTGCATCCTCTTCCTGATTCCTTGGTATCCCACATGAACGTAGGGATCACCCGCAAGCCTCAAACATTTACTCGTGGGTCATCTTGAGGATAATCACGGGATAATCAGAAAGCTGAAGTGACAAGAAGTGACAAGGGGCTTCAACTCCACCAGCTGGCCGGTGTGAAGCAGGATCATCTGAAAAAAGAGGTAAGCAGATGAGCCTATCAGATTTTTTATTTGTTTGTTTGTTTTGGTTTGGTTTGGTTTTTTTTTGTTGTTTTTTTTTTTTTTTTTTTTGCTGTTTAACCTGTAGGAGTGGAGACAGAGGGTGAACATGGTTTAGGCATCCTAATAATTTTACTTTGTATCTCAGAAAATCACTGGATTTGGCCTTTCCACTTATGGGACATTGCATCATGTGACAGAGAAACTTGCTGGTCCGTTACAGTTCTTGGCTCAAGGAACTTGCCCAGGGCTGCAGGGCTGGCAAGTGCGGAGCTGGGACGCCAGACCCAGGCCCTCTGCTCCAGAGCCTAAGCTCCCAACCAAAGGGCCAGACAGACCGCAGTTAAAATCTGGCTTCACTACTTACTTGGTATAAGCTCTCTTTAAATTACATATTCAGTTGTAAAATGGAACAAAAGACACCTTACCTTAAAAGGTGATTGTAAAGACTAGAGGGAAAACTAATGTACCTATCCTTAGCTCAAAATAGGTCTGACCAAAGGCAGTGACTGTTGTTAGAGAGCACTGGTGAGTCTGCATGGCTTTTGGCTCCTCTGCATGGTGTGTGTTCTGTGTGTTCCCACTTTCCACAGTGTAATTACCTGACGAGGCCAACTCTTAATTAGTCTGGTCCCCTCCATGTAAGGCAGTAATCAGTCCAACTGCTACCAGAGCCAGAGGTGGGAGAGTACAGCTTGATCAACACACTCTACTTACTTACAGCACGTGTGGGGCTTTTGCACAGTTAAGTTGTAAATTCTCCTTAATTGAGGAAGAGCACACGAATAGTAAAGGGCATGATCCTAAGTGTAAACTGAAGTGTGAGGTGTGCCTATGTCTAGATCAGGCTACAGAACATTTCCAGCATTCCCAAAGGCTTCCCCTGCCTCTTCTCATCAACTCCTCCTCCACCCCCCCAAGCCCCTCCAACCAACGCACTACCCCCGTGCCTCACCCCGCCCCGCAAGAGGTAACCATAATTCTGACCTCTAGTGCCTTAGGTTCCTTTTGCCTGTTCTTGAACTTCAGAGAAATAAGATTTGGGGATTTTACTGCCAGTATTTCCGTGGGTGCTCCTTGCCTGCCTCCTGGCAGGTGAGTGAGCAGCTAACTGGCATTTTTAAAATGTTGAAGGAATAAAGCTGGCTTAGTAGAAGCTTCAGCGAGTGACGGGCTAATAAATGTTCACTAAAATTCAGAGTTAGGCAATTAAATGCTGACACCTGTGTTATGCCTCTCACGAAGACCTTGCCAAGTATTTGCATTTGGCAAGGATGAGGCAAGAGGAAGGCTTAAGCTGCAGCGGAAGCTAACACAATCTCATATCACTACCTTTACTAATATTACTAAGAGTAATGGCTAAGAAAAGAAAGAAAGAAAACACCCTTTTCCATATTTATTATGACCCAGTCCTTATACAATGGACTTTATATACATTCTTTCAGTGAATAGGTATTAGCCCCATTTTGCAGATGGGAAAACTGCGATTCAGAGAGGTTAAGAAAATTGCCCAAGATCCTACAGCAAGACGTGTCAGGATTTGAACCCATCTCCAATAGGTCTCAGAACCTATGTTCATGGTCACGAGGCTATGCATAGAGGCAGAGGGTACCCTGAGAAGAACTTTGGCTTTGGTAGTGGCCACAGGTCGATTCCAATCCTGCCTCTGCCTCTCACTGTTGGCTAACCAAGTCAATGACTTCTCTAAAATCTTCAAGCAAGAAAAGAGCAGGGAGAGATGACAATTCCTACCTTGCTGGTTTGTTAGCGGAAGCAGGTTTGTAATGTGTGTCTCTCACAGAAGGCACACGGCAAGTGTGAGCTGGTGAGATCACTCACTGCGGTGCTCAGCAAGGTCATTCCCGGCCAAAGACACACCATTGGCCGTGGCGAGCCTGCTTTTCTGTCACCTTGCCCTTTCTAGACCTTCCAGCAGGGTTGGCCTCGGCCTCAAGTTCCCTTACGACGCTTCGCAGACACGGCAGCAGCTGAGCACACACGCCAACAGATGGATCTGAACGACTTGAAGTAACCCATCAATTCAATGAAACAACTGTTATTGATTTCTGGGTTTTTCCCTCCCCACTGGTTGTTTAACTGAATTGATGGGTGTTCTCTGGAATTGATTGCACCAGCCAGTTCTTTTTGTGTGATACAGACAAAATGATAGTGTTCCCCAGAAAATGAATAAATCTGCTCATTAAACAGAATATCCAGGCAAATAATTTTTTCCTATGACAGTGGTTTTCCTCCTTAGTTCCCTCGGCATAGGGAACTGGGAAATATTTAACGGGGCTTTCGTTGCCTGTCAGTATGCTGATAAGCTGGCTCCCTTTTCATTTACTTACTGTTCTCAGGGACCGATCCTATGCCAGAATGAATCCACCGATCTCTCTCTCCCCGCACACACTGACCGGTTCTGACTCACTGAAACCACTATGTCATATGTATCTACCCTCCCCACCAACAGTGATACACATAAAAGCTGATTTTCAGCCTTAAATGAAAACGCAGTCTCTCATGCAAGGCAACGGTATGCCAACTCTTGGGGGCGATGATTCACACACCTCTGATTTATATTTTCTTCCCTGGAGGTTGCTTTTCGTGGATTTCAGACAGCAACACACTTGTTTGCATTGACAGTGATGAAAAAAACAGATGTCAGGACAAGTACTGGAAGAACAGGGGAGACAAGGGTCGGGGGTTGTAGAATGACACGGAATGAAAGAGAGCTGAGCCCAGAGAATTCTGAAACCCTTTCTTTGAGTTGCTGAGCTCTTAAGCTTCCTCTAGAGCCAGGGAGAGCCTGGCTTGCTGACGCGCCCCCACCCCCCCACACTTTCAGGAAATAGATTATAATTGAATTTTTATTGACTTTTGGGAAAAAAACCAATCTCTCTCTCTCTCTCCCTGAATTTTTGCTGCTGTCGTTGTTATCCCATTGTTGTGCTGTGGTACAAGGCTATGGTAGTTAGCAGTGCAACACGCTGCCACATGCAATGAAAGAGAAAAGATCCTAAGAACATGGGGTCTCACCCTCCATAAAGCTCCATAAGCCAGTTGACTTGGAATATGCAATGTATATTTCACATTTTTATGCATTTTATTCAGCATGGAATGTCTATTCCTGGCAACTCATATGTAATATAGTGTGACATTAAGACTGGGTTGACACAATGCCAAAATTTAAAACCTTGATTTGCTTCTCCATATTGACAGGCTTTATGCTACACAAGAAATCAGGAAATGAGCCTCCCTCATTGGAAACTAATGAGAAATTGTGATTTTGACTATGAAGCACTGGAAAACAAACAATCTCTTAATGGTATTGGAAGGATATCCCTCAAAATAGCAGATGTAAAATGAGTGAGACCATCCATAAATGGTGGTAATGAGGATGATGATAATAATAATAATAATGAAAACTTTAACAAGTTAAAAGGACATTCCTTAACTTGATTTTTTTTTTTAAGTATCTGCTAACTCCCACAGAGTCCTGTTCTTAACTAGAGGCATTCTCTCTGGAATAAGGAACAGGGTAAGGAAACCTGTGGCCAGAAGTTCTAGTCAACATTGTGTTGGAGATCCTGCCAGCATAGTAAGAAAAATAAATAAAATCTGCAAGCATTGGGAACAAAAAGCCAAAACGTCCTTTCTCACAGTCAATATGATTGCCCACAAAGAAAACGCATGGGATAATTTATAAATAAGTAGAATTAATAAGTGGGTCACACCCTGCTGTTCAGTATCAAAACAATATACCAATACCCATTGGCTTCCCATATCTAATTCATTTAACCAACAGGTATTTATTTAGCACTTACTACATGCCACTGTTCTAGGTGCTTATCGTATATCAATGAATAAAACAGGCAAAGAGCTCTGCCTTCTTGAGTTTACCAGCCAGAGGCCCTTAAAAAATGTAATTGAAATGGCTGGGAACAGAAAGCCTAGATGGTCAGCAAAGGCTTGGAACCTCGTAAACATTAGGGCTCTGATCCTGGTGGTTTGCTGCATTACATTATTTATCAGAATGCATATTGGCTCTTACAGCATCAAAGATCAGGTGGAGCAGAAAGAATTCAGACCACCCACAAGGCAAGTTTGGCCTGTGTTTAGCAGAGAGAATTTTTTTTTTTTAAGAAATCATACCCCTAAAATTTAATTTGGCTTTGATAATATCAACTATTAAGCGATCTATATTCAAGCTTCACTAATTGTCTTAATAAAAGTTCTTTAGAACTGACTTTTAGGGGTGTCTGGATGGCTCAGTGGGTTAAAGCCTCTGCCTTCGGTTCAGGTCATAATCCCAGGGTCCTGGGATGGAGCCCCGCATCGGCCTCTCTGCTCAGCAGGGAGCCTGCTTCATCCTCTCTCTCTCTGCCTGCCTCTCTGCCTACTTGTGATCTCTGTCTGTCAAATAAATAAAACCTGCAAAAAAAAAAAAAAAAAAGAACTGACTTTTAAAAATTCAGAATCCAGGGCACCTGGGTGGCTCAGTGGGTTAAAGCCTCTGCCTTCGGTTCAGGTCATGATCCCAGGGTCCTGGGATCGCCTGCATCGGCCTCTCTGCTCAGCAGGGAGCCTGCTTCCTCCTCTCTCTCTGCCTGCCTCTCTGCCTACTTGTGATCTCTG
>PISX010006592.1:0-84797 GCA_004024625.1 Mellivora capensis | reverse complement strand
GAACTGACTTTTAAAAATTCAGAATCCAGGGCACCTGGGTGGCTCAGTGGGTTAAAGCCTCTGCCTTCGGTTCAGGTCATGATCCCAGGGTCCTGGGATCGCCTGCATCGGCCTCTCTGCTCAGCAGGGAGCCTGCTTCCTCCTCTCTCTCTGCCTGCCTCTCTGCCTACTTGTGATCTCTGTCTGTCAAATAAATAAGTAAAATCTTAAAAAAAAATCTAGAATCCCATTAATGCTCACACATTTAATTATTAGTTATATTGTCTTAGTCTCCTTTGATCTGGAACAATCCTTCCACCTGTCCCCCAACCCATCCTTCCACATGTATCCAAGGCCCTCGCTCCCATCAGTCAACCCACTCACTCATATGTCCTTCCCGGGTTCTGGTAACTACTCCTGCCTCGAGCCCCTCAGGTTCCCCACTGTTTCTAACTCGAAGAGTGATTATTGATTGTTGATGTTCCTAAACCGTGTTCACATCTTCCTAAAATGTCCCATCATTAAGATCTCCTGAAATGACCTAGATTTTCTGTCAAGGCCCTGACCAACACAGGGAGAGAATACAGACAGAACTGGATCCCAAGGGTGGGCACTAGAGTCAACTTAATAGGTTGGAAAGAAGAACAGGCACAAGCAAAGAACACCAAGAACGAGCAACCAGGGATATAGGAGAAAACGCAAGAAAGTGTGGGTATCCTAGATACTGAGAGAAGAAAATAAGGAAGAATGACTGACTGCCTCCGTGGCATCGATAAGTCATGTGAAGTGAGGATTGACCAAGGATGTGCCACTGGTTTGGCAACATGGAAGCCATTGACTTGACTTGGCAAGAGCAACTCGAGTGGAATGCTGAGGGAATACGTTCACGCGTAGTGGTCACAGGGAGAAAATGAGGGCAGATTCTGCTGATACCTTCCCGATGGCAATAGGTAATCATAGTTTCTGAGAAATTAGATATAAATCTATACTCAAGCCATGTTTTTAATCAGCCCAGCATTATACTCCCAAATAATAATGACAGTCATCATTAAACAAGCACTAAGAGCCATACTCAGGACCAGGTGCTTTGCATATATATATTTTTTAATCTTCATAATAATCCTATGAGACAGAATTATTATTTCCATTTAATTAGAACTACAAAGGATATGTCAGTAATCCAAAAAGGAAGATATGTCTACTGTCATTGGAACTTACACTGTGGTGGCAGGGTTCAAATGCAGGGCCGTGACACAGAGAAGCTACATCGTTTGTCCAAGTTCAAAAAGCTAGAAAGTAGAGGACCTGTTCTTTCCCAAATTTTTTTACTTCAAGTTAGCAAACAAGTGAATTTACATTTTAAAGACGTTCAAAAATATAACGGAGGACTTGCAATTATCTGTAGGATAAAGTCAACCCAGGAGCTTGCTGCATTTGAACCTCAGAGGCATTGCAAACACACACACACACACACACACACACGCAATTTCACACACACTTGTCTGGGAAGGAAGGGGAGGGTGACCTGGGCATTGTGTGTGTTTGGGCAAGGCAGAGGAAAAAATAGATTTCTAGAAGAAAATATGCGAAAGCATCCTTTAAAGCTGAAAAGCCCTGTTTTGATATGTGTCTAGAGGCAATAGTTATAAAACCCATGACTCTAGGATTTCCCTAATCCTTCCTTGAAACAAAGCCTAAGGCGTTAGCCACTGAAGACCATGGCAAGAGGTGGGGGTCCGTTTGCTGCACAGGGTGGAGGCACAGGCTTACTTGTGGGGACTGCAAGTCCGTGAGGCAAAACAGCAGGGAAGTGACAAATGGCCCTGAAATTCCATTTTCATGATTTAGAAAGTCTCAATGCTCCTTTTATTTTTAATCTTCTGGGTGGATATCTCCTTTATATAGACATTAATGCCTAATTGGGCCTCAACTAATCAACACTAGAGGTTTCTGATTCCACCTAGTATGTTAGAAGAAACACACTTCTCTAAGTTGATTACCAGGCTTTGGATATTCTGTACCTCCTGCTGCCTTATGGCTTTTATTTTTAATCTCAGTGAGCTCTGTATGCTCAGAGAGAAGCTTTCAAAATCATTTATCGTAAGCTTTCCAGCTGCTGCCTCTCAGTGTGTATGTCCAGCCAGAAGATGAAATTCCCATGAACAAATCTGGGTTCTAAGCCTTCAGCTATCTGTACAATACAGCTGTCCTAATAGAATTTTCACAGTTTTGTACTTCCTAGAAAGGGCAGAAGAAAGGGACCCTTTGTTGGTGACCACTACGGTGTACCAGATGCCCTAACTGACATCTTATACATATTCATCACCATTTGCTAACTCTATTTCCTGGACAAGAAAACACACCTGTGGGAGGTCCAATTAGTAGGAAGCAAAGATAAGGTTTGTTTAGATTATCAGTTACTTAAATCAGATAAATAGTTTTGCATTATCTGATAGTTGTATATGCCAGAGATTGCTGGTTTTCCCCTAGTAACCATTCTCTCTTCTCTCTCAATTTTAGTTGAATAGATGGTTTCCCAGAATCAAGGTCACATTTTCCAGCCTTCCTGGCAGCATGATATATAGTCATGTAGCAGAGCTACGATGACCGGAAGGTAAGTGGAAATGGTGTGAGCTTCTTCTAGGTTGCTCCATTAAACTAAAAGGGCTTTCTATTGGTCTATATGTCTGTATTTATGACAGCACCATACTATCCTGACTACTGTAGCTTCATAATATATTTTGGATAAGGAGTGGGATACCTCCACTTTCTTAGGATTGATTTGGCTATTTGTGGTTTTTTGTGGTTCCATGTAAATTGTAGAATTATTTTTCCTACTCCCGCAAAATATCTTTGTAATTTTGATATGAATTGCTTAGAATCTGTGGATAGCTTTGGGTAGTATGGACATCTTAACAACACTAAGCCTTCCAGTCCGTGAGCACATGATGGGTTTTCCATTTGTTTCTGTCTCATTTAATTTTTTTCATCAGTGTTTTGTAGTTTTTAGTATATCTCACCTCATTGGTTAACTTTACTATGCAACAGAATAGAGAGCCCAGTAATAAACCCATGCAAATGTGGTCAGCTAATTTTCAACAACAGTGTCAAAAATGCACCATGGGGAAGGATAGTCTCTTTGACAAGTGATGTTGGAAAAACTGTACATCCACATGTACCGGGGTGAAATTGGATCTGTATCTTATACCGTACTCAAGGGTCAACTCAAAATGGATTAGAGACTTCAACATGAGACCCAAAACTGTAAAACTCTGAAAAGAAAACATGGGGAAAGATTAATAACATCAGTTTTGGCTGATTTCATGAATATAACACCAAAAAGGACAGGCAACAAAAACAAAAACAAATGGGACCACATCAAACAAAAAAGCTTCTATGCAGCAAAGGAAACAATCCACAGAGTGAAAAGACAACCTCTCGAATGGGAGGAAATATTTGCAAGCCATATATCTGATAAAGGATTAAAATCCAAATTATGTAAAGAACTTGTCCACTCAATGGCAAGAAAACGAGCAATCCTATTTTGACCTTTCTTCTGCTCTGATCTGGAACTTTGACCAGGTTTATCTACCCTGTGGCACCCTCAAAATTCTCGAACTCCCACAAAATGTCACTCACTTGCCTTATTAGTTAACTTCCAGGTGAGAAGCTAAGTCACAGTGATTTCTTCCAGTCCACTGTTTGCTCTCTTCCTGAAGAACAGAAAATAAAAGGGCAGTTCTAACCACTGGAGCTCTTTCAGTGCTTTTTGAAAAAGAGGCAATACATTCAGGAGAATGTCTTCCTTTCACAAAGCTGCTTCCACTCTAAGGGGTCTATTTTATCCCCCACCCACCTGACCACTTCCCTGTGGTGTAATCAGAATGCCACAAACTATTCCTAGATAGAAATGTGTGCCTTTGGGAGAGAGGTCAGGCTTCTGATGCAGCGCTTGATTCACTGAGTGTCCACAGTCCAACCCAAGGACCACCCTACAGTTTTTTTAAAAATACAGTAGACTCATATCAGGAATCTAGGACACATACCAACATCCTGAAGTCACACAGCTACCTGTTGTTTCTGAAGGCAAGTTGCCTTCTCCATCACTCCTCCAAATGTTCCCTTCACAAGCTGTGAAATTTTGCCCCTAGAATTGACTTCCCACGCCTTGAATGATGCTGGGCTTTCAAAATTCCCTGCACTCTCTGACTTCACAAGGCCAGCCATCTGTCTTGGCTGATAAATTCTGCATTCACAAGGGATACATTAAGCCCAAGGCATTCTATTTCCAAGGACATATGCTACCATTTTTTCGTTTTTTCTTTTTTTGTATCAATTTTCCTAGATAAATAAAGTTGACATTTAATTCCAGCCCCATCTGGCAGATCAGGGGAAATCTGCCCTCACTGAGCACACTTCTTCTTTTCACACCCAGCAAGGTTTCTTGGCCCCAGAAGTCAGAGTGGCTTGGTGGGAAGAGTATGAGTCTTAAGAGCCTCCAGACCGGAGTTCAAATCCTCCAGATCTGAATTGAATTGAGTTGAATTCAAATGCTCTAGCCTACTGGCTGTGTGACTTTTGGCAAATTATTAACCTTTTCTGAGCCTTTGTTTCACCTTCTGTAAAATGGGGATGGAGTTAATGCTACTTTGCCAAACCAGCCGCCATGCCCGGATATGTAGTACTTGATATTAATTCAGTAAGTAGAGGCTAGTATTCTTTATCCTGACAGAATACAGAAGTGGTTAAGAACCTCAGCTTTTGTGCCAGGAAGACTTGGCTTAGCACTCATCCCAGTACTATGATTTTGGAAAAATTTGTTTAACCCCCTGAATTTGTTTCTGTGTCTAGAAAGTATTAATGAAAACTAATATACTTGTTGTTGAGAGGATTAGAGGTAATTTCTGTAAAGCACTTTAGCACCCGGACTGTGCTTAATAAATGGTAACTGTTAGTCTCCTTGATGTTTCCATTATTATTGTTGGACCATCTCCCCAAACTCTGGCTCAGAATGCCTGTTCTCACAGCAGAATTATCTACCGATTCAGGTCAGGAGACAACTCCGCACTTGGGGCCCGTGTTTTCTTTCGGCCCACCCTGTGGCTGAATCCTGGGTGTGAGGACAAGAAAGGGTTCTCTCACCTCCTAGGTTTTTTTTTGATTCGTCAAAGACCTTTGTGGCCTCTCTGAAAAATGTTTTGGTTACCACCCCTAAATGTGTGAGCCATGGTGGAGGTTTCCTCTTCACAGGTGGGAGAGTGGCCCAGGGGAACCATGAGCCAGAAGATATGGAGGCTTACAGGGCTGGAAGCCAAGTGTAATTCAATGCTCTCTGCGTTTAATGGAACCAGTAAAGACTATCATTGTTGCTCAGGCAGGGAGATCTCTGCCACACAGTGCTGGCTTCTTTCAAAGCCTCTCTAAATGTCCGTTTATGATCTTCATTTTAAACCCAAGTCATGTTCAGATTGTTGTATAAAACCTAAATCATCTTTCAACAGAAGATTGTCCCAAACCCTTCCATCTGCATCCTTGTTACTGAACTGTTCATCTTCTTGCCCAAAAGCAGTTGTCTCCTCCATCAGTTCCTCTGCCATTCTTACTAAAAGAACAGTTGACTGAGTTTGAATGCGCAAGACCTAAGCACAATGAGGAAGGGAAGAATTACCCATAAAAACACATCCAATCAACTGGCTTTGCTTCACTTGAAATATAGAAGATGCTAAAAGGCATCTTTAGGGCGCCTGGGTAGCTCAGTTGGTTAATCATCTGACTCTTGATTTTGGCTCAGGTTATGATCTCAGGGTCATGAGATTGAGCCCTGCATTGGGCTCTGTGCTCAGAGTGGAGCCTGTGTAAGAGTCCCCCTCACCCCCCGCCCCGCTCTCTCTGTCTTTATGCCCCTCCCCCACTTCTCTCTCTTAAAAACCAATAAATAAAAAATAAAATAAAAAAACAACATCTTTATAAGACTACAGAAAGGACTACACTCACTTACATTTGCATGACCACAGCCAGCCCTATGTCCAGCTGAAACAAGTAAAAATGAAGAGAAACTGCACTGAAAGGACTGAAAATTAAACTACTTAGAAATCATGCACCTATACTGAAACAGGATTTTATGACTGTGCTCTATTTTTCCACTTATCAATACAATTTTATTTTATTCTGTTTTTTAAATTTTATTTTAAATTCGGTATAGTCAACTTACAGCGTGGCGTTAGTCTCAGGTGTACAATATAGTGATTCAACACCCCCATTGCCTGTTTCACCCAGTCCCCACCCTGCCACCCCCCTGGGAATCTTCAGTTTGTTCTTTGTCGATACAATTTTGAATGATATCTGTAATCAGGTCTCGAGAACCTTCAGTGTTGGGGTTTCCACAACAGAGTACTCATATAAGAAAGAGAGAAAAACAAAAACAGATAAGAAAGTGGTTCCTTGGCATGACCATCATGGTAATGGTAAAGGAGGCAAGCCTTCCAGAAAGTATCCAGAGTTCAAGGATTAATGCCTCAGGGTGATTATGAGAATGTGACTGTGATAGTTCACAATATCCATATGTGGGCAGGATAAATCTGTAAACCTGAATAATATGGTAACAATATATATGTATATATAGTAATCGAATTATGTAATACATATATATGCTTATAATACATATAACATAACATATATAAGAATCCTTATGTATGTATATATACATAATAATATGTATAATATATTATACATAATAATAATATATTATATATGTTACATAACATAATAATATTATATAATAATATAGTAATATATACATAATAATATATATCTGTATCTACATCTGGCTGTCATGTGCAATAGTGAGGCCGAGGCAAATTTTTCTTAGCACTGACACCCAGCCCTGGCAACCTGATTAATAATCAATACTTTGAAAAAATCAATACTTTATTAGGCAGTTGTGATTTCATAGGCAGTATCTATTTCACTCTCCAAATTCCATTAAAATACATTTGAAAAACCAATACTGGGAACATTTGTTATTAATTTTTAATTTAACACATCATATGCTGAATTTATCTAGATCATATACATCTCCATCTTTTTAAATTGTCTTATTTGAATCATTACCCTTTGCTTGCTTTAGTTATCAGAGAGCAAATGTGGTATCTAGCAATCTCTGTCACTCTGGCATCCTATCCCAAGCCTTCTCCACCCCACACCCACCAGCCAAAACAAATCTACCCTGGAACTTATTTCTAGTATTCTCAGTTAACCCTCATGGAAAAAATAAATCTGATCAAATAATCCTGTAATGTTAGTTGCTAAAGATGCTTACAACAAGTGAACAGAAGAATTTTGAGAAACAAGTTATCAGTCCAAATATGTGTAGAGTACACATGAAACATTTTTGAAAAATGATTATATATCATAGGCCACATAGCAAATCACAAGAAATTCCTCAGTAATTTCTGGCGGAATTGAGTTCCAGTTTCCCAGGGGGTGAGCAAGTAGACAAGGCATCCTTATATTGATTGGATTTTCCTCGTTCTCATGGTGGGGGCCACTCTCCTACTCCCTGGATCCCATCCCAAATAAACCATCTGCGCACAGATCTTGGTTCTGGGCTTTGTTTTCAGAGGGAATCAAATCTAGAATAAGCTCGCTCTTTTGCACTTTTTGCACCCATTCTGTTCAGTTTGGATTTTACTCCTAAGAGTTTGTCCTCAGCCCATAGATTTGTCCTGCAAGGGAGCTGTCATTTTTTAGTTTTGAGGGTTCCTAGGGTCCAATCCACTCTAGACTCATCCGTAAATTGAAACTTACAAAATGCCGTCCAAGTGTTTCTGTTCGCAGACCAATTGCACTTTCCTTTGAAAATGTGTTAGCAATTTTGAGGGATTTAGCTCTCAGATCTGCCAGAAACCCCTTTGCTTTCCCTCCATTTCCACCTTTGTAGTTGCTGATACCAAAAGGTTTGGTGACTCTACATAATTCATTCCAACCCACTTGTATTTGAGTGTTCATGTGAATTTTTTCTCACTTGGCTTTCCCTGTAGATGTTGTATGTTCATTTGGTTTTGCTCTTCTAAATGACGTTTTGTGTCATTTGCTTCTGTTCCACAGCCATACAGTGTGGAAAGGATATATTTAGTAAATGTCCTACAAAGTAGATGATTGGAAAAAAAAAAAACTGTCATCACTTTGCAAGACACACTAAAATAAGTCCTAGATGAATCAGGGTAAGTGTTAAAATGTAAACATAATGAGAAGAAATAGTGGGTAATTATGTATCTTATTTGTAAAGAGAAAATTATTTTTCTAAGCTTAAAACCCTGCAATACAAAGAAAAACATGATAGACTCATCTGTATAGAAATTTCAAAACCCGATATAAAAGAATGACAAATTAAACAATAAACAAGCAAGAAAAATACCAACAGTTAATATGACAGGCAATGGTTAATATTTTTAATATATAAATGCTCTGAAATCAATCACTGTGGGTGATATGAAAAGCTATATAGAAAATGGACATAAAGCATAAACATGTAATTTGTGGTAAACAAAATAAAAATGACTAATAAACACATGAGTAATTTTCAAGCTACCTAGGGATCCCAAAAAATGCAAATTAAAATAATAGTATAATGTTATTTTTCCCCAAATTGCCAATACCTTAAAGCCAGGTAATGTCTTTTCCTAGCAAGGATGCTGGAGAACTGGCATTTTTCAGGAACTGCTATTGAGAATTAAATTAATAACAATATTTCTGGAAGGCAATTTGGCAGTATGCAATAAAGGGTTAAAAAATGTTAATGCCCAAGTAGTTAAGCTTTTAGGAAGCTATCTTCACAACTGCAAAAGCAGACAAATATTTGTTACACAAATGCTCCTATCAATGTCATTTACAACAACAGAACATTGAAATTATCTTAATATCCAAAATACAATATTTTGTAGTTACTAAGATATATTGTCTAAAGGATAATTATACATGTATATCCAAATATCATAAATATATTATCAAAAGGCTCAAAGTAATATACCTTCCTTTTATTTGGGTTGTGTGGTTACACGTGGGTGTTGTTGTCTTTTCCTATACTTTTTCCTATTTTTCAAGTTCTTTAATATGAGTAACTGTTGCTTTAATTATAAAAAAGTAAATTAAACCATCAGAATGCTACTTGGTAAATATAGAGAGCACAAGTAGGTAGTATATGAACGTATGTGATAGCTGCAAATTGTCGGTCACCAGCACATCATCCTTCTCATTACAAGGAAGATCCTGCCTTCACAGAATAGATTTATTTCTCATCATGACATCATCTACCCTGGAAACATACTAGAAACATAGAAACATACTAGAAAGTACTTATCCTCCAATTTACCTGCTCTGAGCACCATAAGCCCTTCTCCTTGTTCTTGTCGGGTCACTCTTTTTTATTTAAATCTATTTTTGAATCTTTGTAAAGGGCATCACCAACTACTCAGTCAGCCTAGCTGGATCCTAAGATATCTTTAACTTCTTCTTGTATCTGGTTTAACTCCCAGCCAGGTGGGACCTCAGAATGCTGACTTAGGTAGAACACCCAGGAAACCTGAACTGGCCTCAGAGAGGGGGCCTCAGTTGTGGTGGGGATAGCAAGAGGTGGCTCAAGAAATAGTCAATCAAATGGCTGGGCAGACTCCAGAGGAGGAATCATGTGAAAAGGCTAGACCAGTGGATCTCATATCATCTGTGAAATGTGTCAAAATGTAGATGCCAGCATCTTCCCACGAGAAAATTTCATTCAAGGATGCTTCAACCAAAGTCACCAGTGATGTCTCTAATGCTAAATCTAGTAAACACTTTTTAATACTCATCTTGGCGGAACCCATAACAGAATTTGACCCATACCAGAAAAGTACCATAGCAGGTACTATGCTCCCCTGCTCCCCTCTCTCTGGCCAAGACTTTCAGTCTTCTTTGCCAGCTCCTTCTATACTGCTCATTCTCCAAAGTGTTGGTGTTCCTTGAAGCTTGCATCCCTTCTCTTCCTGCTTTATAAACTCTCTCTGAACCTTATTATATCTTCAATTACTCTATACATGCCGGAGACTTCACAGATATATTTGCGGGGTTCTGTCTTCTGAGATTTTGGCACATGGTAGGTGGCTAATAAATACCTATTGAATTAATGATTGGATGAATAACAAACATTTCCAAAATGTGTAATTACTTTAACTTTGATTGCATTTTAAATGGGCAACTTCTTGGTGACATGGAAATAATCTTCATCTCAGAATCAGTATCTCCAATTCAGTCTTCATATATATTCAGTAAATCCCACACAGAGGTTGGGAATTCACATAAACTTCAATATAAATGAGTTCTCTTGGATAATCCATCTTCATTTTGACTTGTGAGTTCTCTCACACATCGTTGTTTATCCTACAGTACCTAGATTATGGTCTTAAAATACCCTTTCTACCAAAATAGCCTAGAATTTATTGGGGGAAAATGACTGATTCTAGGTCTAGGGTAGGAACAAGATGAACCTGGAGTACCAGATAGTAAGGAAGCTATGAGAGACCATGAGAGCTATGTCAAAAATACTCAGAAACCAACCTGAAGAGGCTCTTACTGGCCAAAGAGAAACAGTTTGAGTTTTAAATGGATCGTTGCAATGATTAAGTCCAGGAAACCAACAGGTTCATAATGACATTTTAAAAATCAAATTGTTTACCTCCCAAGAATGAAAGGAAACCAATTTAGCACCTTCAAGCTAGTAACCAAAAGGAAAGATAAAATATTTATCCTGTCTTTCTATATGAATTATATCACTCAATAAGCAAATTGTAAATGAGAGAAATGTCTCCAGAGTTCTAAAATAAATAATTTGCAAGAAGTGATAGAAATGCCATGATCTCCAAATCCCAGTGAATTAATGGATCTAGGCTTTGAGCCTCAGCTACTAACATCACACAGAAAAAATGACCAGACACGCCAGACATGATGTGCCCCCTTGTGATAGAACACAGTACCACCCAAAGAGCACCAGTTATAAAAGGAAAAAGTTCTGGGGAACTAATGTAGTGCGTAGCTATTATAGTTAATAATATGTATAATATACTTGAAAGTTGCTACCAAAATGTTTAGTGTTCTCATCACACACACACAAAGAGTAATTACATGACGTGACTTGGGGGTTCTGAAGCTATAGTGGTAATTATTTTGCAGTACATAAGGATATCCAGTCAACATGTTGGACACCGTATGAGAGATGGTAGCTACACTTGGGGTGAGCACAACGTAACATATACAGAGAAATTGAAGCACTATGTTATACGCCTGAAACTAATACAACATCTTGTGTCAATTATACTCAAAAAATTAATTTATGAGGAAAACAAGTTGCACAATGTTATATATTAATTATATCTCAATAAAGCTGGAAGGAAAAAAAAAGCACACAGCATCCCCTGTGGTCTTGCCATATGGATTAAACATGAGTCTGATCAAGACTTTAGATCTAACCACCAACTGGCAGGAAACACAAAGGGCGGAGGGATGTGCTGAATTGCACGATGATTATGCAATGAAGAATTCCACACTGTAGGTAACTCTTCAGGTCAACTGCAACATATAACTCTTAAGAGAAATAAAGAGATAAGGGGGGAGCTAGAGATTAAGAGAGATGTAGTCATAATTTTTTATTTTATTTTTTTAAAGATTTTATTTATTTATTTGACAGGCAGAAATTACAAGTAGGCAGAGAGGCAGGCAGAGAGAGAGAGGAGGAAGCAGGCTCCCTGCTGAGCAGAGAGCCAGATGCGGGGCTCGATCCCAGGACCCTGGGATCATGACCCGAGCCAAAGGCAGAGGCTTTAACCCACTGAGCCACCCAGGTGCCCCAATCATAATTTTTTAAATGGGTAAGACTAAGTGATAAGGTCTATTGATGCATCTGTACAATGAAAATTTTTATTTTTTTAATTTTTAAAAATATTTTATTTATTTATTTCACAGAAAGAAAGAGCACAAGCAGGGGGAGCAGGAGGCAAAGGGAGAGGGAGAAGCAGGCTTCCCACTAAGCAGGAAGCCCGATGTGGGGCTCGATCCCAGAACCTGACCCCAGGATCATGACCTGAGCCAAAGGCAGATGCTTAACCAACTGAGCCAACCAGGCACCCCAAAAATATTTAAGTGACACAAATATTGATTACTAGATTAGTTTATTCTATATAGTCATATCTGATCGGGGAGACAGGTGTTGAGACTTGGATTGGCTGCAATAGAGGGGCTCCTGGAGTGACTGAGAGAGTTCTATTTCTGGACCTGCTTGTTTCCCTTATAACTCAGTAAGCAAACATTTGTTTGCAGGTTCTTTTGCATCAGGTTTGTTTCAAAATATATAGTTTTTTTTTTTTAAGTCTACGCATTAGCCACTATTTTTTACTGCTTCCCTATTATGCTATTAAGACAAGCATGGGGACCATAGGATAAATGTCAAATTGAGAAATATATTGGGTTGCATTTTTACACTATAACTTTGAGTCCCAAACCAACTGAACAAGTAGAAATAAAGGAGATGTAAACCAGGCATGAAAAGAACTTGGGAGTTTTCAAAAAAAGAAAGAAAAGAACTTGGGAGTTCAGTGTGTGCTACCTGTGATAGAAACATTCCTAAGAGTGAACTTCATCTTTGGCTACATTAATAAAAATACAGAATCTAAAACAAGAGAGGTTATGGCTGCTCTGCACATTTGAATGGTGGTAAGCTCTATACTTCACAGGGACATGGGCAGGCAAGCTTTCTCAGAGGGCATGGACAGAGTGGAGGTTCTCAAAACCATATTATACAAGGGATGAAGCAATGAAGGCTGTTCGCTCTAGCAAGACTAGTCTGAAAGACATGTGACTATGTGACTGTTATCTTCAAACATCTGCAGAATAGCCCGTTGAAAAGGGGAACATCATTGTTCAATCCTACCCCAAGATCAGTGGGTAAAGAGACAGGGAGACAAATTCTGTCTCAAAGAATTTTCTGACCAAGTCTGAGAAAATGTGATGATTTCCTTTAAAAAGTACAAGGCTCTTGGCACTGGGATTTAGTCATAAGTGGGATGATCACTTGGTGATGGATGATGTATACATATTAAGTTTGCATTGGGGCACCTGAGTGGCTCAGTAGGTCAAGCGTCTGTCTTCAGCTTAGGTCATGATCCCAGAATCCCATAATGAGCCCTGCATCATTGTCAGGCTCCCTGATCAGCAGGGAGTCTGCTTCTCCCGCTGCCCCTCACCCTGCTCATGCCCTCTCTCTCTCTCTCTCTCTCTCTCAAATAAAATATTTTTTTAAAGATTTTATTTATTTGACAGAGAGAGATCACAAGTAGGCAGAGAGGCAGACAGAGAGAGAGGAGGAAGCAGGCGGCAGAGAGCCCGATGTGGGGCTCGATCCCAGGACCCTGAGATCATGACCTGAGCCGAAGGCAGAGGCTTAACCACTGGGCCACCCAGGCGCCCCTTAAATAAAATCTTAAAAAAAAAAAAGTTTATGTAAAATGAAGTCTACAGGCCCAGTTAGCCCTGCAGGTTTTAGAATTCTCATTTTTCTGCAGAGCGTAAAACCCTCCGGGGACCAGAAGCCATTGAAATAACAGTGCCTCATTCATTGTCAATTCTCCCTTGATTTCCCTACTGTGATAAGAATGAGCCATGAGGAAAAACACATCTTTTTTGTTTGGCCATCTTAGGTTAAAATGCTACCAAGATTCTACCCTTGATACTACTTAATAGAAGCAAATTTGAGGAGTTGAGCTCCTGGCTAAAAACCTCTGTGTGATTGTTTGGGCTCAGACAGAAGCAGTTACAAAGGTCTTCCCTGGCAGGCCTCCTGAGGGAGGCCCACCTGCCCACACAGCTCTGGGGCAGGTAGGGAGGCCTCCAAAGGCTCTGTAGGAAGTTGCAGTTAAGGACTCAAGCTCCCCAGGCTGACCGCACTCTTCTACCTATTGGCATTCCTAGCCCAGGCACCTCGATTTGGACGTCTCCTTACTGGACATCTTGAAGACGTATTTCCCCACGCTGCCTCCCTATTGAGGACTTTTCCATTTCTAGCCTTCCATCCTCCCCTCCTTCCAGCCCCTAGATTAAACATGAGACAGATGATGTCTATAGATGATCCAAAAAGCCACAGGAGCCATTGAACGGCAAGAGCCTAGTGTTCAGGCCTCCCTCAGCAGTGACACGACCTGCCACATCTGCATCCATCCACCCACCTGACCCTTGCCAGGAGCATGTTCCATGGGAAAAGGGGAACAAGGGGAGTCGGTGCTTTTTCCAAGTTGGGCCTCTTGCTTATACTATCACAGTGAGTTATTAAAGCCTTCGCCAAGTTACTGTCATTTCAGCTGGGGGCTTTAGTCCGCTATTCCACATCCCACAGCTCAGCTGAGCTCCTGACAGAAAACACACAATCATGATAGTCATGCTTTAAAAATATTTGAGGTCAATTTTAGATCTAATATCACACACCATTATGAACTATTCCTGCATTTAATAATACATGCTCCCTTCTTAAAGGTTTTATTTATTTATTTATTTAGAGAATGAGAGTGAGAGCGTGAATGGGAGGAGGGGCAGTGGGAGAGAGTGAATCTCAAGCAGACTCCACAGGAACCTGACGTGGGGCTCGATCTCACGACTCTGAGATCATAACCTGAGCCGAAATTAACAGTCACTTAACTGACTGAACCACCCACATACGCCAATAATACACACTTTGAAGCTTATGGCCAGACAATTTTGTTTTTCTATTATAGTCACTATAGCCTTGATAGCTCTTCTGAAGTCTACTACCATTAGATAGAAATCTTACTATGATTAATAGCTAGTTTGAGACTCTTCAGCCTTTTATATGTCTTTATATGCCTTTACCTTCCCTGAACCCCTTCCACATACTTCTCCCATCTTTGGCAGCAGCCGTGTGAGTCTCCGCTTACCTACCATTCAAGCTAAGCTCATAATGCCCTGGAAATACCTTATCAACCTTCCTATCACTCCTTCCTTCAAGGGAAGCATTCTTCTTACAGTCAAGGTTGTCAAAGTGTGAACAGTGCTGACCACACATTAGTGCCAGGGATGGGCATGTGACCCAAGTGAGGACCATTAGAGGGCTCCAGCCCCACAGCCATAGGGACGGTATCTGATCTTATATGCCAGGTGGAATCATAGTCTTCCCAGGGATTTTTGTGTGCCATGGATATGGGAAAAATTTCTTTCTCTTCTTCAGGGATCTTGGGCCCTAAAGACTATAAGTTCAAGCTGCTTTCAAAGTCTGGAACCGCCAAACTGTGGAAAGAGCCAAGATGCCCTTCAACAGATGAATGGATAAAGAAGATGTGGTCATATATACCATGGAATATTACTCGGCCATCAGAAAGAAGGAATACTCACCTTGTGTATCAACATGGGTGGAACTGGAGATTATGCTGAGTGAAATAAGTCAAGCAGAGAAAGACAATTACATGGTTTCATTCATATGTGGAACATAAGGAATAGTGCAGAGGATCACAGGGGAAGAGAGGGAAAACTGAATGGGAAGAAATCAGAGAGGGAGAAAAACCACGACAGACTCTTGACTCTGGAAAACTGAGGGTTGCTGGAGGGCAGGTGGGTGGGGGATGGAGTAACTGGGTGATGGGTATTAAGAAGGGCAGGTGAGGGGCGCCTGGGTGGCTCAGTGGGTTAAAGCCTCTGCCTTCGACTCAGGTCATGATCCCAGGGTCCTGGAATCAAGCCCCGAATCGGGCGCTCTGCTCAGCAGGGAGCCTGCTTCCTCCTCTCTCTGCCTGCTTGTGATCTCTGTCTGTTAAATAAATAAAATTTTTAAAAATCTTTAAAAAAAAAAAAAGGGCAGGTGATGTGATGAGCACTGGGTGTCATACATAACTAATGAATCATTGAACACTACATCAAAAACTAATGATGTACTGTATGCTGGCTAATTGAATTTAAATAAAAAACACACAAAACAAAACAAAAAGATGTTAGTTGAAAGAGAGAAAAAAATTCAAGCTGCATTGAGACACCTTCCTTGATTGGAAAAAGCTATCTGCTATGGGAAGAAGAAAGCCAACACTCAAAGGAAACAGAAGAAGAAGACAGAGAAAAAAATTGAAAAATCAACTCTTTGGGTCCAAATGTACCTAAAGTGCATTCAATTTTGCAGTTACATGAATCAATACATTCATTCTCCTTTGATTTGAATCTGTATGAGTTGAGTTTGTCGCTTGCAATCAAAGAATTCTGATTAATATATACAGTACATCACAGTTGTGTGTTTGTTTGACATAATGCTTTCCTGGATAATTGTGTTAATGAGACAAGATCTGAAATTAAAACTCTAAAGTGAAGATAATAGCATTCAATTAATTCTGTCACATATTCATTTATTCATTTGTCATTATGAAGAGTAAGATTTGGGAAGGAGGATAAGAAATCATTTATAGCATGAAACTGATATCTCGATTGCAAAATTCTAATCTCTATAAGATGACTATAATATAGCTATTTCTGCTTGAGGAATGAGTGGTTTCTGCCTAATTCTGAATTTCTGCCTTATTGTGTGTTCTGAATTAGTATTTCTGTGAATGGGAAATATTAATTCTCATCAGAATCCATTTGAATTCTGACAATAGTTGTGATTTATATTTGCATCTAATTACGTTCCACTAAAAGGGACAAAATTGGATGTAGCAGAGACTGAATCCTGTTGAGTCCTGAAGAGGTAAGGGAGGCTACGGAAATTAGCAGTCTGGTGAATTTGGAAGACGGTAGGTGTGTGAAGAGCATTATATTGTCACCATCTGAGTGTAATACAAGGTATGACATTCTTGTGGGGTGTCAGCATTTCTTGGCTCTGTGTTCCCAGTAAACATAGGGCTTCTCTGACTAAATGCGCGTGCACACACACACACGTACATTTGCACACCCATGCACTCAGATAACTCTCTCTCCCTGTCTCCATTCCTGGCTCTTTAAACACAAGAAGCTACTGGCTACATTTATTATCCAAATAGTTAAAAAGTATAAAGAAGTTACAAAAATGTAAATGTGGCTACAGACTTACTCATTTCATCCCTCTTTCATCCACTCCAGGCCTTTATTTTAACTTCTTCAAAGCAAACACTGTATGGTTTATTAAAAACATACCCAAGCCCCTCTCCAAATTTCCAATGGCTGCTTTAGATATTTCATACAAACATCTACAACTTTTTTTTTCTCACATGCTAGGGGGAAAAAATCAAGTTTTCTTTGAAGAAGCTTTATGACTGTCCTGATTCCTCCAGTGCTTGTATTAATTAATCTCCAAGCTTTTCATTACCTTTGGTTCCTTACCTGGGGAGCTTTCTTGGGAAACCAGGTGGGGAGCCTCTGCTCTATAGCCTGTCACTCACAGTGTGGTCCTAGGACAAACTGTACTGGCTTCACCTGAGATCTTTCTAGAAACGCAATACCTCTGGCTCCCCAGCAGACATATTGAATCAAAATCTACAACAAAGATTCCCCACGTATTTCGGTGTACATTAATGTCTAAGAAGCGTCTACAGAACATGGCCAACAGAACTGGTCCCTCTCTTCTCCGTTCCTACTATCAAAAATTCTGACTTCTACTTAATTAAGAACATTATGTAGTACACTTAAATTTGATTTACTCTTCATCTGGACCTTGCTCCAACAAAATTTAAATCCTATCCAAAACCACAAGTAAGGATAGACTTTAAACTTTGTAAAGGTCCTCTTTAATGTCTCATTCCATTGATTTTCAGAAGTGTATTCCCTGTCTGCTTGTACCGCGAAAGCGTCCAGAGCTTTATCTTCTTGTATTTCTTGACCTTTGCTTCCCGTGTAGGTTTTACTTCCAAGGCTATTTTATCTTGGCCGTGACATTGTCTTTCATCTTCTGCTACTAAATTTTCAAAATCTTTCCTTTGACAGACTTCCCAGGCTCTTGCCTTTCATCTTTCTGGCCAGCTTTAATTTTAACTAATATGGAGACCCCATTTTCTGTAGGCTCTCAGGCTAGATGCAATGACCTATTCCAAGTTCTAAATTTCATTTCTAGGAAATTGTCTGTCAATATCCATTTTCTGGCTGTTCCGATTTGACTTCAAAATGTCTGGATAAAGGTGATTCATCAATCACTGTGACATTTTATCTTCCTACTGCCAGATGCTTGGTGTTCCTCAAACCACCACCTGAGGATCCTCAATTTTTCACTTTTCATCTGGATATTTTGATGTCATACAGATGAGTATGTAGCAGTAGATTGAAAATACAAAAAAGTGATTGGCTTATTACAATGACAGCCATAAAAAAGTAAGCAATGATAATCACAACATGAGGGTTATTATGAATGAAGTCTGCCCCTGTGTCTTCACTTCCTCACTTCCAGAAACTTCGCAGCCATACCCTTTCAATAATCTCTCCCGTGATTAGACCCTGGACCAGGCCATCATCAGGAATTGTCCATTTCTGGCACACTGAAAACCAGCTCCCCACTGTCTGATCAAAAACTGCTTATTGGTCAGACTTTATTCACTCATCCATGCTGTTGACCTTGATTCAGGCGAAATCAACCAGAACATGACTCAGCCTTCTGTGGTTTTCATAAGAAATCAAATTATCTAAGAATGTCATGATTATGAGGTCATTGCTAAAGATTACGTGGACCGGGGAGGGTATGTGCTATGGTTAGTGCTGTGAAGTGTGTAAACCTGATGATTCACAGACATGTACCCCTGGGGATAAAAATACATTATATGTTTATAAAAAATAAAAAAATTTAAAAAACAAAACAAAACAAAAAGATTACGTGGACTCACACAGAAAGGTCACATCACAAATGGCACAATATTACTGTTCTCCAAAGTCCAGACCTTCCCAAAGAGGGCTCCACCCCACCTCCACTCAGCAACACTAGCATGTAAGTCAGAAGGATTGTGAATGTATTTCAAGTATTCCAGTGTCCTTATATTAGCCAAGAGGAGATACAAAGTATTTATTAGACTTCGGTAAAGTAACAATGCATGCTGTGGTTTCTAGTATAACCACTAAGAAAAAATAAATAGGGATGCTTGTGTCCTGCAATTGGTTGAGCATCCAACTCTTGGTTTTGGCTTAGGTCATGATCTCAGAGTTGTGATCTCAGGGTCCTGAGATCAAGTCCCTCCTTGGACATCACACTCAGTGCAGAGTCTGCTTGAGACTCTCTCTTCCACTCCCTCTGCCCCACCCTCACTTGCACTCTCGCTCTCTCTCAAATTAGTAAATCTTTAAAAAAAGAATACAGTTGACCCTTGAACAACATGGATTTGAGTCCACTTACACACAGATTTTTTTCAGTACAGTACTGTAAATGTATTTTTCTCTTCCTTATGGTTTTCTTAGTAACATTTCCTTTTCTCTAGCTTACTCTATTGCAAGAATACAGTATATAATACATATAACAAAATGTCTAATCTGTAAGTCTGCTGGTAAAAAAAAAACTCTTTTTTGTGTGTGTTTGAGCTTATCTTTATTGAGACTCCTTGCTTATGGATATTTTAGTTAGATATGGACATCTAGGGCTTTTTTTTAATTCATTGAGAAAGTAAATTCACAGCTTTATGACTTCTTTTATTGCTCATGAAAAGTATTGCTGTCGATTCTTTAAAAGTAATATGTCTTTTTTCTTTGGTTGCTTTTAAGATGTGCCCTTATTCTTTAGTTTTCTGAATTTTCACCATGGTGCATCCATTTTTTCTTTTCTTCTTGGAGATCGTACAACTTCTTAAATATGTGATTGGTGTCCTTCCATAGCTCTGGAAAATAGCCACTATCTCCTCAAATGCTGCTGCTTCTTCC
Organism: Mellivora capensis; assembly: GCA_004024625.1. Lineage (NCBI taxonomy): Eukaryota > Metazoa > Chordata > Mammalia > Carnivora > Mustelidae > Mellivora > Mellivora capensis. The sequence continues at coordinate 64,943 of PISX010006592.1, read as the reverse complement.
TTCCTTCCTTCTTCTTCTTTTATTAACATAACCAGCCCGTGGTATAGCATACTGAATCATAAAGACAATTTCACTCCAAAAAATCATTGAAATGCCAAATGAAAACACTGTGGTTGTTAATTTGTTAATGGTGGTTTATGGCAGACCTTGTTATTTTATACAAATTAATATGCCTTAAAACTGTATAAGTGGGGCACCTGGGTGTCTCAGTGGGTTAAGCCTCTGCCTTCAGCTCAGGTCATGATCTCATGGTCCTGGGATCAATTCCCACATCGGGCTCTCTGCTCGGCAGGGAGCCTGCTTCCTCCTCTCTCTCTCTGCCTCTCTGCCTACTTGTGATCTCTCTCTGTCAAATAAGTAAATAAAATCTTTTTAAAAAAACCATATAAGTGAAGGGGGGTCAGCAGGAATATACAAATCTTAGCTTGCCCTGCTGGAGTGTGACCCATAGAGAGGTCTTTTGTGCCCATTCTGCTTCCATCAGAAGGTTCATCCCTAATAGGCAAGAATAAAGGGTTATCATACAAGCCCCCATAGGGCAATAATGGACCAACGCAAGGAGGAACAGATGAATAAACTTCATCACCATTACAGTTTAAGAATTTGGGTGGTAGAAACTAACTGCCATGTTTAATGTGGTTTACACAGGAAAATACTTTCCAGGCTCCAAACACCTGAAATCTAAAAATTTCTCTGTGTACTCGTTCTTTTTAAAAATTAACATAATTTAAGATTATGCATCCTGGGACTATCTGGAGCTGTTAACTAGAAGCCAGGTAAAGCATACTCTTTAAAAACAATAAGAAAAAAAAACAATTATTTTTAAAAGAGGATAGCAGATGTTATCAGGTAGTTGGGGTAATTGGTTATTGGTTATGGTAAATTGGTTACCATGGTTGAGGACAAGATCTACGGCCAAGATGCCTGGGAGCTCAGTGTGGTGAAGGAGCATTCCCCCACTGGGCATGACCGGAGATTACTGCTGCAGGGTCCAGGGATCTTCTTCAACATCTCTGGGTCTGTGTTCTCCTCCATAAAAGTAGTGGGACTGACTAGGTTAACTTAAGGTCCTTTTTAGTTCTAAAATGCTGTGATTCATCTTTGATTCACTGATAGGGATTTTCAACTGCCCCAGTTCATTCAGAGAATCAGTTTATTTTTCCTGGTATTGATTCATATGAATTTGTCACAAAGTTCTTTATATAAGGCACATTGACTAAATCAACTGATAATTTGCTTACTATCATTCTGCAAAGGAGACAGAAATGCACAGTTAGTAAGCTTTTCTTTTATCCTCCTTCTATAAAACTTAAGGACAAAAAAGAAAGGTAAACTCAGTATTTCTTAAAGTGTATTCCATCACCTCTGCAAGATATCATTAAAATTATATTTTTAAATTAAAATTAAAATTTTGAATTAAAGAATGTAATCAAAAATTTTTAAAGGAAAACATTAAAAATCTTTAAAGATAAAAAAGCTGAGAGTCCCCCCTGGACTCTCTTATGGGTCATCTTTTACTTCCCCACAGTGTTAAATGCCATCTTTGGGCTCATGGCTCCACTCAATGTTATCTCCACTCAGTCCCTTGGTGCTATCTGAATCCCCATTTCTCACTATGACTCTCGAACACACTTCACCCCTTCCTACCTTGGGGACTTTAGACTTGCTTCTTCTAACATAAGCACCCTGCCAGTCATTCTCAATCATGGACCCTATCTATTGTCTTTTTAGTACTTGGTACAAGGGATCATTATTTTTCTTATTTGTTTCTTTGTTGTTTGCCTCCTCCCTCAGGAGGCAATCTGCTAGAGAGCAAGGCCATATCTGCCTATTCTCCCAAGTATCCAGCATGGTCCCAGGCACATAGCAGGTGCCAATAAATCTTTATTGGATAGATGAATGTGGTTCTTTTGGTTTCTTAAGCTAGAGAGTCCCTTCACACTGTTTGTCAGTGGTCAAGTCTAGAGCAGAGAGTCTGGAACACCATAAGAAAATGGATAGTTAACAGAGCTCTTAGATGTCTCCCTAAAGGATGAAAGCTTCAAGGGTGACTGGGGGAAGAACTGGTTGGGAGTCATTCCCACCTACTTCTCTGAAGAATTCCCTAAATGCCAATTCTAACGCAATATATTTTCCAAAAAGAGCCATAAAAATATCTCCTATTCCACTAACTCTTCTTGAAACGTGTCTTTGATACTCCTCCTATTGGGAGGTAGGATCTGTATTCCCTCCCCTTGAACCCGGGTGGGCGTATAATTTTAGCAGTGACATTGTGTCTTACAAATTCCCTTGAAGAAAGAAACAAATAAGAAACAAGTCTACCTCATAAAAGGCAGTAACAGCTTTCACCTGGTTCTCCTGGAATGCTTGCTCTTGGAACCTAGCTATCATTCTGCGAATGCCCAAGGAGACACATGGAGAGGACATGCATGGATGTTCTGTCCAATAGCCTCAGTTTCAGTAACAGATAAAAGCCAGTATCAGGCACCAGACATTTGAGGAAGCCTTCTAGAAGACTCCAGTCCTCCAGTTATCAACCATAGCCTTTGAATCTTCCTAATCAAGGTTCTCATGATATAGCAGAGAGAAGCCATCCCTCCATCTCCCCTGTCCAGATTCCTGACCCACAAAAATCTGTGAGCATAATAAAATGGGTCTTTGAGGCCATTGTGTTTTAGGGTTTTGTTAGCAGCAATAGAAACTGTATTCTTTGTTGTTAGTTATAAAATGGTCCCTAACCTCTGTCAGTTGGACAAGTGGCAGTGTTGCCCCAATTGTGAAACTGCAAACAAGGATTCTGTTTGGAGACATGAACCGTTCTTTCATTTCTGCATAAAGGTAGGGTGCTGTGGTGAGCTAGGGCCAGCTCACACTGGCTTAGGAGGTGCACAGAGCCAATCTGTACAGATCTTCCCAGCTGGCCTAGTGAAAATAGTTACACCACAGAAACTGGCAAGCACTATAAATTCAGGCTTTTTAGCCCCCTCCAGAGAACTGGCTTATCAGCTTACCACTAGAAAGGTGTTGCTTCAGTTTTGTTGATACTAATATTTCTTCCTGATTGAAAAAAAAAAAATTAAGTGTGACTTTATTGGCAGTTCTTCCTCCAAGGCTGCTCATAAGCCCATCTGTGGCTCAGTCAGTTAAGCATCTGCCTTCGGATCAGGTCATGATCTCCGGGTCCTGGGATCGAGTCCCAAATCCTTGCATCCTCTTTGTCAGGCTCCCTGATCAGCGAGGAGTCTGCCTCTCCCTCTCCCTCTGCCCCTCCCTCCCAGCTCATGAGCTTGCCCTGTCTCTCAAATAAATAAAAATTTTTTAAAAAAATTTTAAAAGCCTGTTTGTGATTTTCCAAGAGCTGCTCGTGAACCTAAAACTTGCGGGTCAGCTCCCCCAGTCAAATGTTCTCTGCGAGGATTTCCACACAGATGTCCCATCGTCCCTGTGGTGTCCCTGACACAAAGTTACAGACAGCATTGGAGCAAGCCCAGGTGTTCTGGGAGGGCTGAATGCCCCATGACTCCTTAGGCAAGAGGGGTTTTCCTCCCTCCACTTAATGGGTTCATAGAAAGCTCTCCTGCTAGGGACAGCTGAGCCGCTCAAAGCCTGGCCAGAAAGCTCAGCACTGCTGCCATTTCAGATGGTAAGTCACGGCAGGGGCCCTCCAGCCCCCCACTGTGGTGGCTGAGGGCCACACACATGACTGAGACAAACACAAAAGGATGAATCAGGCCTATGAATTGAGCCTTTAATAAAGGCTTGTGGAATTGCATTATTAAGTCAAATCTCCCAGTGCATAAGTGGTACTTTCTGGTACCACTTTAATAAATTACATCTCTGATGTATTATTTGCATAGCTATCAAGTATCTTCATTATTGGGATAGGAAATTGGGCAGCAAGGGATGGAGTATTAAGTCCTATGGTCGACTAACACAGTGGGAATGCTAGAAGTAAAACCAAGGTTTGCATTCATTCAAACTAGGGTTTGAGAAGGAAATACTCTCAACACTTGTGCTGTATGCCCTCACATGCTCATATCAGCATTTCTGCTTCTAACAGCTGAGCCTGCAGATACATTTATATGCAGACAAATTAACAAAGAGGTGCTATAAGGATGTTCCTCGAGATATTGTTTGGCTTCATCAACAGGTTACTAAGTTTAAAATGTAGTAACCCATGAGAAACCTGGCTGGCTGAGTTAGTTAAACATCTGACTCTTGACTTTGCCTCTAGCCATGATCTCAGGGTCCTGAGATCAAGCCTCCCATTGGGCTCCACGCTGGGTGAGGAGACTGCTTAAGAGTCTCTCTCTCCATGTCCCCTGCCCCTTGCCCCCTTGCTGCCCCCACTCTTTCTCTCTCTCTCAAAAAAAAAGCAACACATGTAATGAAATATGAAAAGAAAAGCTCTTTTAGAAGAGGCCAGGCCTGTGTATATTTATATAGCTACATCTCTAAAATATCTTCAGTGACAAAAACCAAAGCAATGCAGGCTGTATATAATATTGCAAATTGGCTAAAAAATACATTCATATATGTGGGTCTGTGCATGAAAAATGTCTGAAAGGAAACAAGACAAACTGTTGGAGGGAAGTGGGTTAAAAGGACAAGAAATTTGGGATGGTGGAGTGCCTGGGTGGTTCAGTCAGTTAAGCATCTGCCTTCGGTTCAGGTCATGATCCTGGAGTCCTGGGATCCAGCCCCGTGTCGGGCTCCGCACTCAACGGAGAGCCAGCTTTTCCCTCTGTCCCTCACTCTCCTTCTGCTCTCTCTGTCTCTCAAATAAATAAATAAAATATTTTTTAAAAGTTTCGGATGGAAAAGAGTCTGACTTTTCAATTATATAGTTTTGTTCTGTTTGAAATTTTTACCATATGCATATATTTTAAAGCTCAAGAAATCACATACTGACTCAATAATAAGTTAATGTAACTTACTAAAATAACTTAATTTGGGTTAAGATACTTGAGATCCTTCTAGACAATTCTGTCCTCTTCATTTTTTTCATCTTTTTATTGTTCCTGAGAAGATCTTGCAGTTATCATCTTCTGCTAATGAACCATGCCCTTATAGATTCACTCTGACCTCAAGCAGCTCACTGAAATGTTCTTTCAAAAAAGATAAATCTGTTTTACTTGTTTATCATTGTATCTCCCAGCACCTGGAACAGTACCTTGTGCACAGTGAAGGCAAATAAACAATGAAAAAGTATAGTATGTCAGATTGTAGCTAGTTCTGTGAAGAAAATTGAGCAGAGGTGGGGAGGGATAAGGTTCAGTTTTTTAAAAGGTGAATCGGGATAGCTTTATCAGTAAGTTGTTATTTGAATAAAGATAAAGGATTTAGAAAAGCAAGGCACAAGACTGTTGGGAGTAAGAGATTTCCCAGCAGAAGAGTGGCAAGTGCAAAGGCCCTGAGGTAGGAGAACATATCAAATAATACGCTGAATTTCTTCTAAATTTTACATTCAAATATATGATATCATTTCAGAACTTAACACAGGAGTATGAATACAATAGATTTCATCTATTTCATCATTTCTTTGATTTCTGTGGTTAAAGACACTAGCCAAATAAATAATTTTGTTATTTTAAGCAAATGGAGATTATTGTTCTAAGGGAACTGGAACTGAGATTACTAGCCCAAGAGAATTGGGGTGACTCTTTTGAGAAATCCTGCATGATTCTTGAGAGCTAGAGCTGCTTCTTAACAGTTGAAGATATGCAGGGCAGTTTTGCAAATGACCCTGAGCCATGAGATCTAAGCACCTTTTAATGGACATTCTCCCAATATGGACACCCAGTCCACACTTGTCTTAAATGGAGTAATCTCTTAGCTCCTACCTGGATTCAGGGTCACATTGCCTAATTCTCAGTCCGATTTTGGTGTCTGCAACGTCCTGGACCAGAATCAATAAACCTCTCCATCACCTGATTCCCAGCATGTCTGATTATGAGCTGGAGCTTTGCCATCATCATGATGATACCTTGTTTCATTTTCCTGTCAGAGTTTTCTGATTCTCAGCAACTACTTCAGGATCTTGTTCTACTTGACCTCCTCATAATATTTGACTCTCTCTCTCTCTCTCTCTCTCTCTCGGAAGTATAGTTAACATACAGTGTTGGTTTCAGGCATACAACATGGTGATTTGACAATTCTGTATGTGACTCAGTGTTCTTCATAGTGTGGTCACCATCCATACTATGCAAAATTATTAAAATATTATTCTGTACCCTATGCTGTGCTTTTCATCTCCATGACTTATTTATTTTATAACTGGAAGTTTGTGCCTCTTTTTCTCCTCCACCTATTTTGCCCATTCCCCCCAACCCCTTCCCCTCTGGCAACCAACCACCAGTTTTTTGTATTTATGAGTTGGTTTCAGTTTTTTGTGTGTTTCTTTGTTTTGTTTTCTAGATTCCCTGTATAAGTGAAATATGTGGTATTCTGACTTATTTCATTTAGCATAGTATGTTTTAGGTCTATCCTTTCACAAATGGCGAAATCTCCTTCTTTATAAGGAGGGGTAATGTCTCATTCTTTGTATGCTTGAGTAATATATACATGTAATACATATCACATCTTCCTTATTCAGTCATCCATCTATGGACACTTGGGCTGGTTGTGTATCTTCTTGGCTATTGTAAATTGTCCGACATTCTTGATGACAAAACCCTTCCCCCAAACTCTACTTTGGCTTCTGTAACAGTTTTCCACTAATCTAGAATCTTTCCCAGTCTCCTTCTTCTTGTGCTCTTCCCTAAAGAGTGATGTTCCCAGGATCTGTTTGACTCTTTTCTTTCTGTTCCTGGCATTGACTCTCAGTTAAATGCTCATAACATTTTCCCTATATTAATCTATTGAGAGAAATGAGACCATTTCCACCCCATCCCCACGACCATTGCCGTTGTAACTCCTGAGTAATGTCACCTGTTCAGTGTTAAACAGAAAATCTAATAACACAGTGAATAGTATTAACCATATATAGAAGAAAACAGAGAGATCATGCAGAAACACAAAACTGAAGCTATTTATTTGTGTCTGTCCAAGCCCAGTAAACTGCCTTTGTGTTTTGCTCTTCCTGAAGGAAGACTTAAATAGAAGGATGTGGTCAGCAAGCGGCCTAAAGAAAAAGCCACTAGACAATGCAAGCCTGTCTACGTGTCCAACACACAGTCCAAAGGAGAGGTAGCCCTTGTTGCCTAACCCGAGAGCTCACTGCCATAGTTCATTTGCTGTTTTCCCAACCCCCTACCCCAGTCTGCCTTAAGCAAGCATTCCACAGCCAGGCTACTTAAGAATCTCAACTTTTGGTATATGAGTAAGAAGGAAAAAAATAGAAAAGGCACCAATATCCGTGTCCCTACTTCAGCCCCTTCTCTTCTTCTGAACCTCTGGTGGAACCCCTCCAAGGGTACAGGATTAGGTCTCCTCAAGCTGATTGTGGCTTACTGCAAACAGATGGTATTGGCTCTCCCAGGACCAGAGATCACCAACTTGGGATGCTCCCATTTCCAGGAAGAGCAAAAGGAAGAGGCTAGGATCTGGAGATTGTTAACTCAGGAATCAAACCTCCTAGGCTCAAATGCCAGCTTAGCAACGTACTGGTTATTTGCCTTCAGCAGGTTACATGCATTGTTGTACCTCATTTTTCTGGTCTGCAAAATGGGGATAAATAGAGCATCTAGCTTACAGGGTTTTAAGCATTCAAGAGTTAATATGTTTGAAGGGTGTTGAATAGTGCCTGGCTCAGAGTGAAATTCTCAGTGTCCTCCTAATGGGTAGGGAGGGGCAGGAGAAATACCACAAACCTCAGCAGTCCTGTGCTCAGAACAGTCGTTGTGCCTCTCCTAATTTCTGCTCATTAGAGCAGAGCTTGCTTCTCGCTGATTCTTTTCCCCCAAGGCAATTACATCAGAAGCATGGTGCTTCTTCCTCTGGTTGTTTTTTCCTAAGACCCAAGCAGAAAAGAGGAATCAAATAACTCTTGGTTCAACTGCTTTATCTTCCTCAGGGTAAGAAGTTTAATAAATTAGAACATTCTTCCAGCTGGTTCCTGTGGAGAGTACAAAGTTACCTTTCGAATTATGACATATTTTGAACTAAATATTGCTATTAAATGCTGAACATTTCCACAGCCCGGTGTCTTCCTTTGGTGGTTTGCTGTTTTGTTTTTAAAAGGGAGCAAAAACCATTTGTAGAAAATAACTCTCGTGTGTGGGTAGAAACGGTTTCATTATTTTAACCCCAACCTCAAATTTAGCTAAGCACTAACAAAATTTTAAGACACCGACTTAACAGTGCCTAGAAACATGTACATGAATATTCTGGACCGGCAATTCAAAAGAGTCATTCATCTCCCTTCCCTAACTTAGATGTTATGCTCACCAAGCAACCTTCTGATTATAATTTGTCTTACAGTAATTTGTCTTCAGGCAGAGAATGTACTTAGCAGTGAACTTAAGTCTTTGGAAGAACGTAGTAGCTTTGTTTCTACTCTAAATTAATGAACTGACATGTTGGTTGTGCATCAATCCCTTGTGAGTTTGATGTATATGAAACAGCTCTTAAAACACTGGTTGGTTTGGTGGGGGGGGGGGTTGCAAAATAGAGTTCCTCATCCTCCAAAGCCTCTTGAATGCTGTGGCCACATTCAACTTTGATCACTATTTTGTAGGCCCTAATGGAGATCCTCCTAGTTTACCTTTATGACATCTCCATTCAGTTCTTTGTTCCTGCAGCAACTACCGTAGCTACATCTCCAATTATGCCTCTATCTGTATCTGTCCAGTGGACCCTAACTGAATCCCACAGGCATTTCAAGGTCAGCATTTCTAAGATATGATGTATAGTCTTGCCCCGCAAGCCCATTCTTCCTACTGCCACTAAGGATGTTGGGAGATCATGGAAGGGCTTTAAGCAGAGAAGTAACATGATTTGGTTTGCATTTCTGTAAAAGTTCTCTACCTGGTATATAGAATATATTGTTAGAGGGCAAGAATGGGTACAGCAGTGCCAGTTAGCAGGCCATTGCTGTCATCTAGGTTAGCAACCATGATCTGGACTTAGTTCTTCCCATTGGAGATAAAGAGAAGGGGACAATCCAAGAGACACTTACCAGGTGTACTCCTGATAATCAGGTGTGAAAAGTGGGACAGATGGAGGTACCAAAGATGACTCCTGATTTCTGGTAAATGGTGGGATTATACACTAAGAAATAGGGAGGAAAAGCAGCAGGTTTGGGGAGGAAGATCATAATTTCTGTTTTGGACATGTTGCATTTCACACATCTCTGAGACATCCAAAAGAGAATACCACGGAGGGAATTGAACTTAAGGTTGGAGCTCAGCGGAGAGAAATGGGTCAAAGTTATAAGTTTAGAAGTCATCATATTGACAGTGCTTGTATTGGTGAGTATGCGTAGGATCATCAAGGGAATGAGTGGAGAAAGAGGAGAGAGACATTAGAAGAGAATTGTACTCTTCCAACTGCATTCTAATTGTATTCTTCCAATGCAAAAAGTCAGATTGATCTGTAGGATCTGGCAAAGAAGTCTGAGAAGCAATGTCCAGAAATGTGGGAAGAGAACAAACAGGGGTGATACCAAGTGAAAGAAGTACTCTAGGGAGGAGGGTGCGGCTCCCTGTGTGTGCTGCTGATCAGAGGGCAAATGGAAGTTTCTACAATCTTTCTGTTGGGAAAAATTCTATCATAGAATTGGAAAACACTTATTCAAAAAACAACACAACACCTCTCTGGATAGCTGTACATTATGTTTTGAAATGTAGTGTAAATCCTACTTACATATAGTAAAGCAACTTTTCAAAAATGATGTATGCAGCACCAAAATAAGGAATTCAAGAAAACCCCACATAATTGTTCATCCAGAAAGTTTATCATTGCAATGTCAGACATTCAATGTTTCCAAATATCTCAGTGTCTGGCATCATATAAACCAAATGGGAAGATGTTTGACAGTCTTTTTTTTTTCTCATGAATCATCTTGATATTTAGCATCATTTGTAAAACAACCTAAAACTTTCCACAGCACACTGACCCACATTCCCTTCTTTTTTTTTTTTAAAGATTTTTTTATTTATTCATTTGAGAGAGAGCACAAGCATGGGAAGAGGCAGAGGGAGAGGAAGAAACAGGCTCCTCACTGAGCAGGGAGCCCAATGTGGGGCTCAATCCCAGGACTCCAGGATCATGACTGGAGCTGAAGACAAATGCTTAACCATCTGAGCCACCCAGGTACCCCACATTCCCTTCTTTTTAGCATAAAACCACAGGTTGCACCTTGATCTGTTTGGTTTATGCACTACTGGTTTCTTAAATCACTTAGAACACCATTTGTCAGTGTTCTCAGACTATTAGATAAAATATCACATGTGTTTCCTCCCACCATGAAGCCAAATCCAGATAAATTTGGAGTCAGTAGCATAAGCCCTTTAAGATCACCATCTCAGGCCTTGCATGTTTCCAAGGTGATAAAGCTGTGCAGCTAGTTACTATTCCAAAGCACACAGCTAGATTCCCTTCACTATGATATATTCCATTTTCTATTCAATTTCATCTTCCAGAGAAAACTCAAGGGTTATATGGAATTGCACATTTAGACTTGCCCTTCTGTCAAATATTAATAGGATCATGGAATCATAATGCAAAGGGAGATCTGGGGAACTCATGGGATCAATCCACTCCCCTTCAGCAGGAGAACACTTAACCTAACCCTGAGGAACTAAGAAATCCTTGTATTTAAAAGAGCTCCTTTCCCTTCCAGAAGAGAAGATTCTACAACCTCCAGCAAACAGTTCTCAGTGCTTAGCAACCTCTATCCTGTGAGAATCCTGGGTGACATGTCAAAATGACCGTCACAGTAGAAGATTGCCTGTCAAAGATAGAATGGGAAGAAAATGACCTAATTTACCTTGTGATGACTTGAAATAATACTTTGAATTCTGGAAAATATTATGGAAAAATGAAAACATCAAAACAGAGCCAGTTCATAATGTAATGTTTTCCACATTATATTACTCATGCCTGGAAGAGTCTAGAGGTCACTTGGGTCAACTCTTGAGAGGTTGTGAGGATTAACCACTGTCACTCACTGTACCCTTTCCCCCTGCTTCTTCCAGTAAGTAAATCTCCCAGCGGGATAAAACTTAATTATTTGAACCATGTCTGCTCAGTTACATATTCTGCCTTGCCCATGATGAATGCTTTAATAAGACCATAAGCCCTTTTTAAAAAAAAAAAAAAAAGGTGAATATCTTTGAGAATTTTCTGGTTTCCTCCAAGAGCTTAGAACATTCACAGCCCATGTGTTTAGTCACCCTTTCAGCAACATTTGCAGGATGCCTACTATGTGGCAGAGTCAGGATTAAGTGCTAGGTAGAGAAGTGTCTGTTGTAATAACATGCAGCATATGTAAACCCTATGTTAGACACTGAAGGTAAAATGGTGAGCAGAACAGTCTGGTCTTCGTGGAACTTATAATTTACAGGTGTAAAAAGGGAATGATCAAAGAGCCATACAAACAAATATGAGATGACTTCTTTGTTAAGAGCCTCTGAATATGTAAATAGAGGGATCCATCTAGTAGGGGAAAATAATTATTGAGAGGTGATCTGATGACCAAGTAGATTAAGATGAGCTAGCAAGAGTATTCCAGATAGAAAAACCAACATAAGCCAATGTGCTTGAAGATGAAGCACAGTAGATCATTTGAGGAGCTAAAGAAGGCCTGTGTAGTTGGAGCACAGAGAATGCAGGGAGAATGGGATGGGGGAGGGGCTGTGATGACACATGGCTGGAGGTTTGGTAAAATTCTGGTCTCTGTCCTAAGAGCAATTGAAAGCTATCACAATCCTTTAGACTGTGGAAGAGATGACACAGTCAGACTTGTCTTTCAGAAAGAATATGGTGTCTAGATGAGAGAGGTGGGAAAGGATGTGCAGAGCCATTTGAAGACTAGCATAATAGGCTAGCCTAGAGAGGGAAGAAAGGACTACCATGATGGCAGTGGAGTTGAAGACAAGACAAAGATTTTGACAGGACTTGGTGATGCATTGGTAAGTGGTTAAGGAAGAGAGAGTTCTCAAGGATGACACCTAGATCTCTGGATTGCAACTAGGACACATGATGGTACCATTGACTTGGATGAGGGATGGAGAAGAGAATCATGGCAGGTGTGAGGGCAGGAGGGCGGGAAGGATGGGGATGGTGAGCTCAGTTTTATAGCACTTTAATTGGAAGTGCCTTTGAAACCTTCAAGGAAAAATGTCATAGAGATAATAAGGTGGACAGACCCACCCGAGGCAGAGAGGAGGTGTCAGATCTGGAGAGGTCATGGACATGTCATGTTGGGTGTCCTGTGTGTGGCCCTGAAATCACAGGCCAAGGGAGAGAATGCAAAGAAAGAGGATAAGGGGGCCTAGCGACAGCCCTGAGGACTCCTGTCCATAAAGACAATAGGGGAAACTACATGGGAGACAAAGTAGATGTGAGCAGGGGGCCGGAAAAAAAAACCAGGGCATGTGATACCATGGAAGCCAAGGGAAGAGCATGTCCCCGGAAGAAGGGAGAAGTTACTAGTATGGAAGGCAACAGAAACCTACCCGGAATGGAAAGGAGACAGGGATTACAAACAGAAATCACGCTTTCAGAAAATGTGCTGTGTTAAGGAGTGGCAGATGTTGATAGAGAGCATAGGGTTTAAAATGTTGGTTTTTTTCTTTTTGAACATGAGACAGGTGAGTGTATTTCAATGTCAGTGGAGAGACCTGTGAAAAGTTGAAGATACAGTAGATAGAAGGAGCAAGCAATAGGGAAACTTTCCTGGGGATAGGAGCCTTAGGTGGAAAGGATTTATTTTGAAGGTAGTCATTGTGCATGTTGACAAAGTCAGGTTCTTAGACTATAAAAAACCAACAACCACATTACCAGAGGCAGTATCCCAAAGATACTGTCGGTGGTTCTTCCAGCCGCCATCTTGAGGATGGCCGCTCTAGTCAGAGCGCCACCTACTGGTCCACCCAGCACAGTGGTGGTCTGAGCCTGAGGCTTGGCTCAACCCACAGAGACCACCCGTCCAATAGGGCAACCTTCTCATTCTGTGGCTTCTGATACTTGTAAACCTACCTCACAGAAAGAAGTCTCCAAGGTCCCAGATGTGGTTCTACAAAAAAAAAAAAAAAAAAAAAAAAAAAAAGCAGACAAGGTGAGTACACCAACGGGTGTTATATAATAGGTCCAGGAGTTGGCAGAGATAAAGAGAACCCCCTCAGCCCTCTCTTTGGGTTTGAGAGAAGTTATCACATGGTTTGCAAACTGTCTAGTCACTTTCTAACTCTTGGATACAGCTGGGAGCTGCTTATTAAAGGCAGGGATGGGACCCTATGTCTGTCCATAGCACCTAGTGCTGTCCCTGATCCAGAGCAGCTGATGGACCAGGAAGGATCCATCACAGGGAGTAGAAAGAAGGGAGAGAAAGAAAGCTAGAAAGGTCCATGCTGTGGGGAGGTGTTTGCCTGTATTCTGTGAGTAGGTGGTAGTGACGAAAGTTTGCCAGCCATACTGTCGGGCAGTAGCAGATCCATCCAGACACATTTTAGACATTTAGACACATTCCACTTGGAGGTGTGCCAATAGAAGCCTTCGTGAGGCTAGGGAACAGGTCGGGAGACGGGAATGAGCGTGGGAAGGTTGGAATTGGCAGTCAGAGGTTTGCATTTGGGAGTTGTCAACTGTAGTTGGAGCAATTGGAAAATGAAGGCAAGACCCTGGTGGAAGGGATGATCATGAGCAAACACTGAGGTCCTCGGTGGGCCAGGGGAGGAACCAAGATGTCTGTAATGTCCACTCCCCAGAAGGGGTGGGGGGAGCAGAATGGGAGCCTCAGAGAAGCAAGGTTTCTGCCCTTCCTCTCTGTATTTGGTGAACTCGAGTCCTTCCTTCAGCTCAACAAATATGGTCTTTTTCTTTTTCCTTTTTTTTTTTTTTTACAACAAAGTACGTTCATTTTATTTTAAAGTTTTTTATTTTAAGTTCAGTTAACATACAGCATTACGTCAGTGTCAGGTGTATGTACAACATAGTGATTCAGCACTTCCATCCATCACCCTGTGCTCATCACCACAAGTGCGCTCCTTAACTCCCGTCACCTGTTTTGCCAACCACGTCTTCTATTCTGTGAAACCTTTCCCCATCACTTCGTCTCGCTCTTCCCCACTTCCCTCCCATGCTGCTCAGGATTCATGGTTTCCTCACTTCCACTGGCTCAAACAACATTTTGTACGTTCTAAACTGAACCCCACAGACATTTGTGATAACATTCTCACGTGGTGTTGAGGTATAGGGTTTACCTGCCTGGATCTCCCACTAATGACTGTCAGCGTTCAAAGGCAGGGTCTCTCTCTCATGTGGAGCAGATCCAGCAGGATCATCAGGTCAGTGTCGTTTTGAGGAGTCCATGAGTGCATGGGCATGGCATTCGTATGGAGAGGGTCAAGAGCATTTGGACGGTCAGATACAGAACCCAAGAGACTCACAAAGAGAGCGAGCAATTTGGAAGCTGACTACAGAGCAGACTGATAACACCCAGTGCTTCCCACATGCCAGGCACTATGTCAGCCCCGTGTGTGGTAACTTCTCAGTCCTCCCCAGGCCCTTGGTATGCCGGAGATACAAACAAGAGATCCACCCCTTGGAGAACTTACTTGCCCCAGATCACAAACCTAGAAAGTGAGAGAAGAACAGTTTAAATGTGGGTAGTCTGGCCGGCATCAAAAGTCAGTCTTACCCATTACAGGCCACCTTACCTTCTACATGAGATGCCTTCAAAGGCAGGGTGATGGGCTGAATTGTGTGCCTCCAAATTCCAAGACTGAAGCCCAACCCTCAGTACCCCAAAGGTCTTTAGGGAAATAATGAAGTTGAAATGAGGCATTAGGGTAGACCCTAATCCAATCTGTCAGGTGCCCGTATAAAAAGAGGAAATTTGGACACACAAAGAGATACCAGGGATGTGTGTGCAAAGCAGAGTGACCATGTGAGAACACAGAGACAAGCCAGCCATCTGCAAGCCAAGGGGAGAGACCTCAGGAGAGACCAAACCCTCCGCCACCACCACGATGTGGGACTGCCCACCTCCAGAACTGTGAGAAAATAAATTCCTGGTTTTTAAGCCACTCAGTCTGGGGGACTTTGTTATAACAGTCCTAGCAGATTAATGCAGGTGGACAAAGCTGTGGAAGATGGGGTCACAGAAGGAAAGTATCAGAATGTGAGGATGACAGAGAGCTCACCTGTCCAAGTCTAGACCATCAGTGTGATGACAAGTGGGTACCCGGACACAATTCCCAAAAGGCTCAGCTATCCTCAGTGTTCTGATTCTAAAGTTTCATTGTATTCTTAAATTTTCACAGCACTTTTCCAGAGGTCTTTCCTGTTCCCCTCTCGCTTTTGGCCCATCCCTGGTGGTTGGAGGGGTAACTGTGGACATACTGTGGGGTGTCTAGTCTTGGACTCCAGATCTCACCCCAGGAAACATAGGTTCAGAGTCTTGGGAAGCCTCCCAGCCAGGGCCACTGTCCCTGCTCCCTCTTATCCAAGCCAAGTCATTCATACTTTAATGAGATTATTTTCCAACTCAACCATTTATCCTTAGTTCCATTTATCACTTTGCCATCTGGTCCCCTTATGTTTGCATGTAAGGCTAGTGACTTTCTTTGTCTAAGTAGATTTGTCAATAGTTTATAATTTTTCTTGTCATGATCATAATATTTATTTTTCACATTAGAAAAACTCTTCCAGAGACTTGGAAGAAAGAGATTCCTCCCCCAACCATCTCTTTTTAACCTGAAATTTTTGTTTCTGGGACACGTGGATTTGGGGAATGAGCAAAACTTCCCAAACCAACATATTTTCCCATTCTCTTTGCTTCTGCATACCCTAAACTAGTATTTCATTTAAAGAACTATCTTAGATCGGGCTGGCCTCTCAGCAAATGGTCCAGAAGGTCCACTCATGCAAGGTGTGGCCCAGCTTCCTTCCAAACTGAATCTCAAAGCCTGGCCAATCCCATGCCCAGGAGATTTTAACTTCTACCTTTCTCAATCTCCAGTGCTTCAAGTTCTTAGTCTTCAAGCTACTTATCCTCTGGTTGTTCAAAACCCTCAGCCCCTCCCAATTATTTATGACCTTCTTAATTACTAATCTCTTTCATCAGTAAGATTGATGCTCTTTACTTATAATCACATTATTTTGGGGTTTTCCTTTTTTTTTTCTTTAGTAAAGGACTCTGATATTCTAGTCCTACCATAATGGACCAGAGCACACTGTACACTTGTCAAGGGTTTTGAGGAGCCATCTAAGGAAAGCAAGTCTTGGTGGGAAAGCCAGTCCTGCCCTTGGGGCCTGGAACATGACAAACTGTCCTCTCCTGACCTCGACAGCTCTATTAGGCCAGCCACTGCCTCTGGCTCCTTCCCCATCATGTCCCTGGCACCGGGTGCACAGTGAGAGCTCAGTAAATAGACGGATGAATGGCCTTATTTTCTAACACACCAACACATGCAAAAACATCAGCAGAGACTGAAACGAGCATGGTAGGTGAAACAGAACATGAGAATGTTGTCAGTGCATCTGAGAACAAGTGACTAAAAAATCAGTGACAGGGCACCTGGGTGGCTCAGCAGGTTAAGCCTCTGCCTTCGGCTTGGGTCATGATCTTGGGGTCCTGGGATCAAGTCCCACATCGGGCTCCCTGCTGCGTGGAGAGCCTGCTTCCCCGTCTCTCGCTGTCTGCCTCTCTGCCTACTTGTGATCTCTCTCTCTCTGTGTCAAATAAATAAAATCTAAAAAAAAAAAAAATCAGTGACATCTAGGATTGATATACTTCCTAGTTTCTGGGGGGCTTCAAGTCTCCCACGAGATTTGTACCAACAAGCGTGTCTGAAGGACAAAGAAAGGCTCACCAGGTTTCTGTGAGGATTCAAGAGATCGTGTATGTAAAGCTGCTACTACAATGCCCAAAATGCAGCAAGAGCTTTAGAAACAGTGGAGAGGCATCCTTCTTTGCTAGTGACATGACAGGTCCAGGTCCAGAACCCAGGGTTTGCATTTCCTGGCCTGTGACAACATCCTCGGTGTTCTTCCCACACTCTCCTCAGACTGATGGGAACACCTTGAAGGCAATAGGCATGACACCTTAAGACCACTGATACTCCTCTGCCCCCATCTTGCTGGGGAAAGAGATGGGGGGCACTGTACCCCGTGATTACAGAAACCAGCGTTAAATGGCTGGAAGTCAAGCCTGGGAACCATGCAAACGTTATGGGCAGTATACCTTCTGGTGATTGCCGCAAGGTCTTCATGCTGATTACCTGCTAGCAGCTCTTTCACCAAATACATAACAAATAACGTGAGGCTCCTAGGCTCCAAGGACTGAAGTGGGAGCCTTCATATAACCGAGATCTGTTGTTCAGAGGGACCATGATTATTGTTCAAACTTCTCTCCCCAAATAACAAGTGCATCACTGAGCTGCCATCGGACATTGTGCCGATGATAAATATAACACCTGAGTCCCCTCTGGTTGAGGGGACCTGAATCAATGCATCATTCTGAGATGCAGTCCAGGTTTTGTTTTGTTTTTTGTCTGGCCTGAACTTTTTCTGGATTTTTGAGAAGACCTGAAATAGTTTAAGTAGCATCCATTTTCCCTGCCCCCCACTCCAAGGGCTGCAGTTAGTTTACCCTTTCTCTTGTGCCATCCTCCTGAGGATGTGACTGGGCCACACATTAGCCTTCCAGGTAGGTGACAGAGATCCCATGCACGGTAAATGGTCCACCGGGCTCCTCCGTTTGTGCGTTGGGTGGCCTGGGGCAAGGCACTTGGACTCACTGAGGTTTAGTTTCCTTGACTGTAAAATGAAAAGATAAACCTGCTTCATCGACCTTTCTTGAGTATTCAGCGAAGGGACAAATATGAATTGTCCCTACCCAAGATTGACAAAGTAGGTTTCCTCATGGTGGTAAGGACACTAACATGGTAGCATGTTTGTTACACTTTATCAATTTCTTCCATCTGATTGCACTGACATTATGTGTCCTTCTACTTTCCAAATAGGCTCTAATGGCCTATTCATTTCCCGGAGATGTCACATTTATATAGAAATTCCTCACTATCTTTGCCACTTTGTGTTCTTGTCACCCAGCCTTCTTCCACTCTAACTGAATGCTTAGTGCCCTATCCTGCCTCGCTTTCCCTGGTCTCTCCATCTGGAAAGCTCTCTTCACTCCTGCCTCCTCCCTGGGGCTGCTTCCCTTTCATTCATGAACACATTTATTGCCCCACATGTTGGGGATGTAGCAGTGAACCCAACAGTCCCTGCTGTTGTGGAGCTGGCATTCTACAGGGAGGGAAGAGCAGGTAATTAGTAAATAAATCTCTCTTATCCAGGGCCTGGTAGAGTTATAACAAAGAGTAGAACAGAATAAGGGGATGTTGGAATTTAGGTTTAGCTGGGAAGGGTTCTCTGAGGAAAGGACCATTTGAACATAGTCCCGAGGGACATATGGCAGGAATCTCACAGAAAGTCTGGGAGAAAGTATTCCAGGAAGAAGGAAGATCAAGTGCAAAGGCCCTGAGGCAGAGAAGGGCTAAAATATTCCTTCCCAAGAGAGCATTCCTTGACACCCCATTTTAAATAATGTTCTTTTTCTCAGGGCACACCATTCTTTTTGGAGTATTTAATCTCCATTTATGTTTTGTATCTTAGCATATGTAATTTAATTAGTCTCCCCCTCTGAATTATAAGCTCCATGAAGGCAGGCATCATATCTGTTCCCATTTTCCCTTATTTGTGTATCCAGAGTTCACCCTCTGGTCTGGTATTTATATAGTTACTGGATGAATCAATCAATTCCAAATGGTCATTAATGGCAATGTGCAGTAATTTTGCCTTGTGTGAGAATTTCCTTTTAGAAATCAGTATATAGGGTGGGGCAAGGGGAATCTCCCCTAAGGAACTGACACACTTCCTTCTTGCAGCTAATGAGCATAAAATGAGTATAATACATCCATTTCTGCTTTGCATGGCAAGGCTCTTACACTCAGTAAAGATAATTCAGTTAAGATTTGAGGTTGGCACCTTCTCCTGTGTTTTTTTCTTAATGATGAGATTGTGCTTGTATTCTTCTTTTATTCACTGGATTCCTCTTTTTGTGTAATTAAGATACAAATAAAAATGGAGTGATAATTAGGTAAAGAAGGAAGAACAGAAGAGGGGGGAGAAGGAGAGACAAGAAAATAGATTCCTCCTTAAGATATATCTTGTCACTGCTTTGCAAGTTGAAATTAGAAACATAGCTAGCTTGTGCTTTAAATGTTATGACAGCTGCCTGTGACCACTGCTTGACATTATCAGGACCAATGCTAAGTATTTTTACATGTATGTAAAATTAAATTTTAAAATCTCATTAAATTCCCAGTGGGCTATAGAGTAGATATTGATAGCCCCATCTTACAGGTAAGTAAGGGTCCTAGAAGTTAGGTAACTTGGCCTGAAAACAGAAGAAAGTAGAAATGAGTGCCTTCCAACGGCTTGGGCAGGGCTGTCAAAATTAAATGTGAGTTGTTTTGTTCTGCCTCCCCTCAAGCTTCCATTCAGCCTCACCCCACTAAGAAGAGGTGTGCCCCTCCAACAGCGATAATAACCTCGCTCCAAGGCGTGGGGGGCAGGGGGCGGTGGAAAGTCCTTTACAAACATCCATTATCCCCTTAACTGGAAAGGCTCCTGAATGCAGGTACATCCAATGGTCTTTATTTTTGAAGGCTTTTTTTTTTTTTCTTTTAATAGCAAAAGAATGCATGACACTGATTGTAAACTGTCAAGTTGGGTGCTGGGAAGCCACTCAGACCTGCACTAAGAAAGGTGATAATGAATTCAGTGTTGCCAATTCTGAGGGAACTGAGAGAAAACACCTTAGAGGTTCCCATTAGTCCCACTAGTGAACCAGATCCCTCCTTGCTTTCAAGGTGCAGCCCCTATTTCTCGGTGCTGCTCCCAGCTCTGGGGCTCCGGAACATCGGGTCAATCCCTGGGACGCAGAATCCTGGGGCTTTGGCACCAGGAGAGAGGGGCGGCTTCTATGCACACACACATCCATTCACACACCACACGTGGTCACAAAGCACAGACGGCACACACGCTCAGCGCCCGCACAAACATCGATCTCACCCACCCACCTATATCAACACCACAACACCGGCGCACGCGACCTCACACACCTCGCCCACTCGTGCACTCACACCACACGCTGGCGCTCAACACCCGAGCTAGCACACGCTCGCGCACCGGCTCACACCCCGTGCACACACCCTCTTGCGCGCGCCCAAGCCCTTGCTCGCCTGCACACACCCGCGCGCACCCGCTCACGCCCCGCGCACACACCCTCTTGCGCGCGCCCGCGGTCTCGCTCACCGGCACGCTCGCGCGCGCGCACAAGGCCCTAATTCACGGGCGCACCCCGCGCGCGCACACACTCGCTCCCACCGCCGAGCGGCGAGGGGCGGGGCGGGGCGGGAGCCGCCGCCAGCGGCCGGCCGGGCGCGGCCGGGAGAGGGCGCGGCGCGGCGCGGGGGAGTGAGGCCCGCGCCGGAGTTGTTTCCCGGAGCTCCGGCCGCGAGAGGCTCCGCGGGAGCCCAGCCAGCAGCTCGGGCTGGGCTGGGCGGGGCGGCCCGCAGGGAGCACGCCCCGGGTCACGCCGGCGCCCGCGAGCCGAGCGCGGCGGGGAGCGCGCCATGGACCCCAAAGCGGGCGGTGGCGAAGAGGATGACTGCGTGGACTCGGGCGCCGAGACCGGAGGGTGAGCGGCGCGGGGCCGGGCCGTGGGCGGGGGGCGCTCTCCGAGTTGCGCTGCAGCGGGTCCCCGGCCGGGACCTTTACGGACCCCGCGGCGGAGCCGGAGCCGCTGCCGCCGGGATGGGGCCACGGGGGCTCCCCCACCTGCCTGGTCCCGGGTGGAAGGTAGAGGGGCTGTGACGGGCCGCTGTCTCCTGGCGGGCGCCGAGGGCAGAGCAGCGTGGTCCGTAGCTACCCCGGGTGGGGCGGGCCCCATCCCCGGGGGAGGGGGGAGGGAGAAAAGTGGAAGGACTCAGGGTTCAGAGTAAACCTCGCGCACACCACCACACACCACCCCTTCTTGCCCCCGTTATCACTGAGATGATGTGGAATACCAGGCGAATGCAATGTCCCCCTGAGATCATCGCTAGAGAAACAGATGCTCTTGCACTTGTTTCAGCCTTCCGCGAGGACTTTATTCCTCTAGCCCCGCCGCTCCCGGAGTCCGGGATGAGGGATTGGGGATGAGAAGAGGATAGGACACCTGGCACCTAAAAGTCTTTCAGAAATCATATAAGAGGATGACATTTTTCATTTCATGGCTTTATTGTGCTTGCTGAGACTCCCTCCTCAGCTCCTGTTTTCCCCGCCAAACTTCTCTGCCCACCTGTCCCAGCCTTGGGTACAGATGGGATGAAGTTGGTGCTATGATGTAGCCCTGCTTAAAGAAATGTGCTCATCGCTTCAACGGACTCAAGCAATTGGCCCAAACCTTTACTTCTGGAGACTAATTAGCCTTCTCCCAACGACACCATTTTCCTGAGTGGGACAAAAGATGGAGTATCTTTTAGGAGATGAATGTCATTGTAAATGCTTCCACCCAGCTCCTATCTCTAGAGGATTTTCCTGTGTAGAGTCAGCAAACATCCAGGATGCCGGTACTGATCCAGGAGGAAAGGGTGTCCTTTCCTCTCTGGAGAACCCTGGAGATGGGCTGGAGCTGCCCAGATTACAGAAACTCTCTTCCTTGGAACGTTGGGGAGATTTAGACTAATCTCTGGGATTGGCAGCCTTGAAAGGACAGGATGGGGGCCCAAAGCCAGAATGGGCACAAGGGGCTGCCCCCTGAGTGACACAGTCATTCCTGCCTGCCCAGGCTCACCCTTCCTTGCAGCCTCCCCCCATTCCTAGCCCAAATCTGGCACTTTTACACCCTACAGCAAGTACTCTGCAATGGGCTTTCGCTGTTATCCAAACTTGAGATCACTTACGGTTCACTATAGAACCCAATTACATTCTGGAGGGGTAACCTGATTCCAAATACAGAACTCCCTTGTTTTCTATCCACACTTTGTGTATGTGGGATTTATCAACTATAACTGAAGATCCTTGACTTTTTTTTTTTTTCCCTGCCTCTAGTTAGCTAGCTAGGCCATGAATAGAAGAAACAAAGTGAAATTAACCAGCTCATTTTCAGCTGCATAAAATAAGGCTCCAACCAGTCCATTCATTTTCAATTTGCAGAGCTCACCTAAAACAGATATTTTTTCCAAGGCTTCTCTCTTGGAAAAGTGGAGGAGAAGCCCTGACCCAGGAGCAATTATACCCTTGGATCCCAGCGAAAAGCATGACAGCTGCCAGGGTTGCTGGGAGGGGCTTGCTGAATATACTGACACCAGAGCTTCTCTTTACTGCCTCTGCCCTAAAGTGTATTGTTGTGACAGAATAGAATTGTTTAAAGACTCCTTATTGCCTCAGTAGCATCCTTAAGCTAAAGATGAAGGTAAAATGGCACGTGCTTAAGGAGTTTCAGTGTATAGTTCCCAATCTTATATTTGCCACATATCCGTATATCTCCTGCAGTTTGGTTTGGTTATCAAAAAGCTGTTCATAATTTCCTGGCTTCTCCAGAACTCACCCCCAGCTTTCATGTAGCTGCCTGGGGAGACTTTACACATGTGTGCTATCACTATTATTTTTAAAATACAAGTCTGATCATGCTTCTCTCCCAAACCTTTAGTGGCTCTATCATCTCTAATGTACAAAGAGCTTAGCGTGGCCTACAAGTCCCAATGTGATAGGATTCCCTTCTGTCTCTCTGGCTTTGTGTCTCAGCACCCCACCCTTGTATCCTGCCTCAAGCTACATCAGCAAGGTGTTTCTGATTCTGCTTTTGTCAAACAGCCCTTTTCCCCAGCTCTGCCCTTCTCCACTTGGCATGCCTGCCCACCAGGTGAAATTCTATCTTCTTTTAAGACTCGGTTCAGGTGACCCATCGGCTAAGGCAGGGGTCCTCAACTTGAGGCCCATGAATGGCTTGAAGTCACATGCAAAATGACATTCTTTGTGAATTTTGGGAAGAAGAGACTTACTCTTCACCAGATTCTCAAAGTAGTCTGTGATTCCCCTCACCACCGCATTTGGGCAGGGTAGGAGAAGTTTCATTTTCAACATGTTATATCTGAGGTATTGAGAGAGAGCCAAGGAAAGATGATGAGCCGGCGGTTGAGTCTATCTAGAGAGATGGTCAGAGAGGGTATGGGTGTGACGACAGTATGCTTGGGAATGGTCAGCCAAAAAATGGCAGTTGCAGTCCTAGGAGTAGATGAAATCAACTAAAGATAGTAAAGATAGTAAACACCTGGCATCTTACTGTGCTGGGGACTGAGCCTTTACGTATTTTGTTAACACATTTGATTTTTCAACAACTGCGAAGCAGATACTGTTTAAGACCGGCCTTGAGAAATGACAATACTTAAAGGCCAGGTGGAAGTTGGAGGCGCTGAGAAAGGGGCCTGAGAAAAAGGAGACACCGACAAGAGGAAGGATGAGGTGTCCTAGAAGCCAAGGGGAAGAAGGGAAAGGCATCGGCTGTGCGGTTGAGAAACTCACTAAGCTAAAGGAATGTGAAGTGCCTTTTTTTGCAAATGCAGGTAATGAAGGAAAAGGTGGATCCGTGGACAGTGGCAGGTTGAGGCAGAAGCCAGGTCCGCCTGGCTCCAGCAGGGATTGGACTGTGTGGAAGAGCAGGTAGACAGAGCCCTTTGTCTGAGAAAGGGAGGGTGAGGAGAGGCGGTAGCTGAAAGGGAGGGTAGGATGCAGGAAGAACTCCCAAAGCATAGGCAATAATTAGGCTCCTATAAAGAGATGCTTACAGAAAAGACTCTATAAAAAGGGGCACAGATATGGGCGCCTGGGTGGCTCAGTGGGTAAAGCCTTTGGCTCAGGTCATGATCCCAGGATCCTGGGATCGAGGTCCACGTTGGGCTCTCTGCTCAGCAGGGAGCCTGCTTCCTCCTCTCTCTCTCTGCCTGTCTCTCTGTCTACTTGTGATCTCCGTCTGTCAAATAAATAAAATCTTTTTTTTTAAAGGGGGGCACAGATAAAGATATAGGAGAAAAACTGACGGTTTGTAATGTCCACTTTCTGAAAAGGTGAAGGCAGATGGACTTCAGACCTCTCAGTTCGATGGGCTTTGGGTAGAAGGAGGGACAGCTCTCTTCTTATAGCTTAGCAGGGAAGACAGGTTGCCATTCTGGGCAAATGCAGCCCCCTCCCCAGGAAAGTGGAGATTTGAAATAGTTGTTTGGGCAATGTTGAGTGAGAACCCAACCGAGATTAATGATTATAAATGTATGAAGGTCCCAGTCTAGCTTGCTATCAAATTTCCGGCAGCAGTGCTCAACTACCTTAGGGGCAGGCAGAGGGAGATGGTGAGTGGTCGAGATGTTCAGGGAGAGGGACTGTTGCCAGGCAGGCGTGAACAAAACATAGGAGCAAAGGATTTGGGGGTATATGTGGAGCTGACTATGGATCCTTTCGGCAGTATGATCAGAGGTTCCAAGAACATTTTGGGTCCCGCTGCCAGTGGGCAGGTGGTGCTGATCGCTTTGAAAGTGACAGTCAAGAGAGTCAGGCTGCTGGGGTTCAACTCCATGCCCTGAGTTTTCTTTTCTGTAAAATGTGACAATGATAGTACCCACCTCACAGGGTGGTTGTGAGAATTAAATTAGTCTACACATTTAAAGTCTGGCATAAGTGAACTCTCAGAAAATTATTTCTCATCATACTGTTAGTATTGTTATGAAGAAGACTCTGAATGACAAAGTTAGAGCTTTATATAATAAAAATGTAAATTTCTGGGCGCACTCAAGATCCTATGTTCTTTATACTCTTCACAGTAGATGTTCTGATGTTTTTAAATGCCATGAACAATCTGAACATCTTTCAGAACATCTGCAAGACGATAGGATGTGTCTCAATATTATTATTTTACCCATAAGGAAATGGAGGTTCAGAGGGTACACGACTAGTTAGTGGCCTCATTTGAAGCCTGAGTCTCCGGCATGCTTCCTACCTAGCAAAGTTGCCTCTCCAGGAACCACTGATGGGTAATTAATTCTTGATTCCTACTCAGACATTTTCTTTTGCTTGAAATGTTGTCTTTGCTGTCTGACCCACCTAGTACAGGCCAGGCTCAAAGCTAACTAGTATTGTTCTGTGGCAATTGATGTCATTTTGAAGCTCCCCTTTTCCAAATGCACTTGAAGGCAAGTTTTGTGCTCCTATGTATTTTTCATTAGAAAAAACTGGCAAGCCAGCTTACTGACTATGGTAAACTACCCTAAGAAACAGAATCCCTTAACAGAGGGACAAGCTGTGTTTTTGCAAACCGAAATAAAAGACAAAAAGTAAGATGAATGCTTTTTAATGAGTGTTTCCTTTGTGATGTCTCCCAGATATGGCATCTGAGCCACTCTCTCAAATAGGACCATATCTGGTGCATTATTTTAATTCACAAGTTTGTCTGGCACTAATGAGCCTCCACCTCCCTGTCACCTGTCACTGAACTTCTGAAAAAATACTCCTACCATACCCTTTGGGTGACCTTCAGTTAGATACTTCACTGTGATTTAGAGAGAGCACACAATTCACAGGGCTGGAGTTTATAAGCAGGTAAATGGGAACGAATAGGGGGAATAAATTTGAAGACAGGACAGGTTTAGAGAACGGTAAAGGAGGAAATCTTGCAAAGAAGACAGGATGATCTATTAGGTACTCGAATATCTTTGTGTTCAAGGTGGAGCTAGTTAGCTCTGAGCTACCATGGCATCTAATTCAAGGGACTAAGAGTTAACAGATGTGGTCCGTGATGCACTGAGCTGATGTTTTACCAAAACGTCAGAATTAATATTATCGAAATGCCAAGATCAATTCTTATGCCAAGATTTTCCTGGAAAAAGAGAATTTAAGGTGGTAGCCCATACCTATATGGGCAAGTAGGTTGCTGACAGTGATAAACTATCTTAAGTGCAGACCCCTTTACACTTAACCCCTGTATATATGATTGTAATTAAAAGGCAGTCAAGGGACTACATCTAACTTTCTGGTCATGATTGGCAGATATACCAAATAAATGTAATGTTTATAAATGTGTTCACTCTATGTGTCGGGCGTGTGAAAGTTTCTAATCCTTGCATCATTCTGCTTATCTGTATCATGTGCCCACACATTTTTCTTCCCAAAATTCATAGATTCACCTCTCAGGCTTCATTCTCACAAAGTTGAATGTCTTATTCAGAGCTAGGTGGGTAAATTCTTAGGATGTAAGACCAATAAACAGGATTCACAGGACAGATGCCCTATTGCTGTTCCCTCCTATCCTAAAAAAGCTAGGGTAACTTACCCCTCCAGAGAACTATAGTCAATATCTGAAATTGTTTGAACCTGTTTAAGCACAGAATTGTTTTAAGCTTTACAGTTTGTCTTTCACCAACAATATTCCCCATAAATAACCTTTTGAAGTTATTTGGAATGTATTTTATGGGCTATAAAAGTGTTTGTACATTGACTCAGTTCCTGTTTCCCATCATGATCATTTTTCTAAGGAAAAGAAAGTAAATATCAATGTATATGTATATGTGTGTGTGTGTATATATGCAAGTATCTCATCGTGTGGTTTGCAAAAGTGAACAATTAGAAACAATCATATAGCAAACAAAAGGCAAATGGTTGAATAAATTATAGTACATCACTTTATCTAAAATTACAATGATAAGAACTAGGTAGCAGCATGTTGTGATGGTGTGTAGTGAAAAGAGCAGTTTAAAATTCTATCTCCATCATTATGGCAACTGTGTACAAATTTCATAAACAGAATCAGAGGCTGGAAAGCAACGTAAGGTTTTAGGGGATTTTCTTCCCATTTGATTTCCATTTTGATGGGGGACAGGGATGGAAGTTGGGGTGATGGATGACACTGCAGAGCTGGGCAGAGACCATCATTCATGAAAAGTGGGTTTTATGTTGTGCTTGAACTTCATCCAAAGAGTGACATGATCAGATTTGTGCTTTGCAAAGATCGGCTGCTGTTTGGGGAAGGAACTGGAGCGGAGCAAGAGTGACAGAAGACTGACCAGCTGCCAGGCTTGACCCAGGCAGTGCCTTTAGTCACAAGAAATAGATTTGGAGAGATGCATGGCAGGGACGTTCGATTTGCTAGCACCTGCCCTAAAATACTACCATTACACCTTAAGATTCTCAGAATAGGTTTCACATGTAAATTTCATTCTACATTCCTCTCCATCTGTATGGGGATCTTTAAAATACATGCATTTGTGAAACCCATCTGCCTCGGGAATTTTGGATTCCTAGCTGAAAATACCGACAAATTTCTAATAATAAAACGAATAGGAGCGCCTGAGTGGCTCAGTTGGTTAAGCGTCTGCCTTTGGCTCAGGTCATGATCCCGGGGTCCTGGGATTGAGCCCCATGTTGGGCTCTCTGCTCAGCAGGGAGCCTGCTTCTCCCTCTGCCTGCCACTCCCCCTGCTTGTGTCGCTGTCTCTCTCTCTCTCTCTCTCTCTGTTGAATAACTAAATAATAACTAAATAAATAACTAAAATATTAACACATGGTTACCACATTTCTAAGTTTGGTCCTAAAGTTAATTTATGTCCTGCCTGGTTCGAGAAAGAATTGAATGTATCCACTCTGGGGGTGACTCATCCTGACCATCCTGATCCTGTCTTGCATCTCCCTTAGCCAGCATGTCGCCAGGCTCTATAGCCAGTCGTCCTACCTTCCAGGCCCTGCCTTGCCATCACCCTGCACTCCTATTTCAGGTCCACTGGCCACCTCCCGGTCTCCTCGCCAATGGTATCACTTTAGTTTCCTAACCGATAACATAAAAAAGTGGGTTAGATATAGGCGGATTCAGTTTGTAATACATAAAGGGATATGCAAATGTTAATAGTTGCTATTCTTTCCAGCCTTAAGATTCAGTCATTCTGTAACTACTAAGACATTTCAATTGAAAAGAGAAAACCGCATGCTGTTTTTCTTCCATTTTGTTCCCCTACCAATAAATCAGTGCATCATTTTGCATGAGCGATATAGGTTATTTTAACTAGTAAGAGGTGTGCTTTTTATGATTTTTTTTGAAGTTTTGTGTATACGATAACAAAGTCAATGGAGTGAAAATTGAATGATTTAAGAAAAGCGACATGAGGCTAAGTAAATAAAAGTGTATCTGTGGAAAATTAAACATAATTAATTACTTTATTTGCTAAACCATGTCCCCTGACCACCACCTTGAAGAATAAATTCCTGTGTGCCTGAGAGATTAATTCCTTACTGAGAATGACTTTGGGACACTGGGGAGAGAAAACCAAGAGCTTCTATACCAGATATGTTGCCAGAGAGGGAAGGCTTCCCAGCCACACAAGTAGAGCAGAAACTTCGAAGAGATTAAGCAGGCAGATCCTTGGCCAGATGCCCATTCTCACAGAGGCTGAGTGCCAGCAGCTGGTTTTTCAGCCTCGAAACTGATGGGTAATTTCACCCTGGTCCTAACCCTGCCTTTTCCCTTTCCCTATCACAGCCCACATCCTGTTACTATAATGTGCAGCAGGATTTCTTCTCAGCTGGAACTGAAATCAGTCAAACATCACTGTGCCTTTGTTTCCTGATGGCCAGCCAGACCCTGCCTGTGGAAGCAAGCCCTCACAAGCCAGGGTCCCCTCATGCTGCCGCCAAGGTCCATCACCGCTCTGCTTATGTCAGCAAAGAAACATGTCCCCACAATGCACTCTAACTTGAAGGGTGCTCATTTTTAGTGATTTCACCTTTGGGGGACATCATGAATCCTTTTGAGAATGTGTTGAAGACTCTGAGTCTTCTCTCCAGAGGAATAAGCTTCCATTAGAGAATTCGCCAATGAATTTAGATGGTTCGGGACCTAGCTAGTTTCTTGTCTTGGAGAGTCACAGAGCCCATCTGAAGGATCCCTGATTTCTAACGTACCTTGAACGTGTTGCCTTCAAATTTGGATGTAACTTTATTTTGCACCAAAGCCCCCAGCACTACGGTTTTTAATTTGCTACAGGTCCTTAGCATGTAAATGCTACTTACCCCTGACTGTTTTTAAAATTCTAGCTTGAACTCATTTGGATACAGAAAAATAGTGTCTAATCCTACTAATACTAAGGTTTTGTGTTTCAGGTCTGACTACAGCCACATGTCCTCCACCAGCAGTAAGTATTGTTTAAATGTCCTTCGGCACTGGCTTCTCAATCCTATCTATCTGGGGAACCCATGCTTTAATGGAAGAATCACCCAAGGGATACTTGCCAAAGTGTGTGATGCTGGATTCTCTGACTCTGAAAGCTGGGGCTCTTCCTGGAGAATGTAACTGTCCCTTGATTTCAGAACTAGCTATGCCACTACTTCCCCTATGGAAACTGAGCCTGGAGAAACTAGCCCAGGCTTTGTTAGGACAGATGCTTCTAAAACAGCTTCTCCGAATAATCCCGGGTAACTCATTCAATCACCAGACGTTTATCAAGTACCCGCTGCCTGCAGGCTAACAGCTCAGAGCACATTCATTAGACCCCTGGGTGACCCCAGCTCATCTGCTGGGCCAATGTCCTCCCTTGTATTTCTGCATCTGCAGTGGATATCATAGGCAGTTATCAATACGGTTTCAGAAGGGTGACTGGGAATATGTTCATAAACACACTGTAAGCATAGAAAAAGATGTCTGCATCAAATACTAATTGGCAGGTAAATCTATTCATGGGAAATTGGGTTTTATGTCTAGGGACAATTCACAGTGTTTAAGATCACTGTGTAAATGACCAAAACCGTTCAGATTAATTACACACCTATTTTAAAATAACAACAACAAAAAAACCTTCTTCCAGTAAAAGCCCTGATTATTTGATTCAGTAGATACAGTTTTTTTTCTATCTTCCCTGTTAAACTCTCAATTCTAAGTAGTACCCCAATGGAAAGACACTTAATTGGATTATTCTATTTATTGATGTTCTGGCTTAGTTTTCCGTCGCAATAAGAGACTGTATTTCTGGAATTGTAATTTAGTGTCAAATTATATTTAGTTATTACTATAACTGCAGTGAGTAATCTCTGATCATTCTAGCCAATTGGAGACCCAACATTGCCCCTTAGTTATTTAGAACCATTAGTAATAATGAGAATAATGCTCCAGTGACTTGCATTCCCTCCCTGAAGCTTCTGCCTTCCTAAAAATCCAGGAAGGCTCTCTTGAACTCTCTCTCTGCTGCTATTTTCATTCCACTCAGTTTTGCCCAGAAGCTACATTTCTTTAAGAATGATTTTTTGTGAAATACTTGCCCAAAGCCTTTGTTCAATTTGTAGCTCTCACATCAGTCCTCTGGGTCACAACAAAGCATCTCTCTTGTCAGCAAAACTGGTAATTTGGTTTGGGAGGCTTTCCTCTCCATTATTTTAATTGCGATCTCAGAGTTGAAATTTCTCTTGGTGCAACTGGGATCAATAGCCTTTTATTGCTCTTCCTTTTCTCTTTAAATACTTGGTGATTCTGCATCAGTCTTCAGTGTTGGGACCTTTTGGTGAGGATGGGTATGTGTTTCATATTCGAGTTAAGAAATGTATTTGGCTATAAATAATAGAGGAAAAATAATGACTCAAGTTGGCATTTGTTTTCCTCTAACCTTAAAAAAAAAGAAGAAGAAAAGGCGGCCATGCAGGTCTGAAGTGGAAGCTCCTTTCATTGTTCTGCTTGGCTTTTGGCTTCTGTTCTTAGAGTTGCCTCAGAGTTACAAAACGGCAGCACATCCTTGTTCTGGGCAGGAAGAAGGGGTGAGTGGGTACTGCTGGGCCCTTGGCTGTCTTTGTCTAGTATTTGCCTGGCCTGCTTCTCTTCCCTGCCAGGAGGATAAACACTGACCATACCCAGATGCAAGAGAAGGCCCCTTTAGCAGTTAGTAAAGATAACAGAGTGGACCTTTTCTGAAAAAGGAAAAAAAAAGTCTGAAGTCTTCAATCTGTCCTTTAAAACATAGGTTTGACAGGCTACGATCATAAAGAGTTATTTTCCAAGTAGATTTTTAAAACCGCATTTCCCCACAAACTACACAGTCACACTTAGAGGACTGAGTAGAGAGAAGGTTGAGAAGCTTACTCTTCATCCTGAATAAGGCAGTTCCAGGGTCACTCTCCTTGTCACAACCCAGCTGTGTCAGCACCCACTATGTGACCAGCAGGAACACACAGAGCTGACTGGTCCCATTTTCCTCTTCCTGTGGGTCCTGGGAATGGCTCCTGCCTCTCATTGTCATCCCCCCCCACCCCCACCCCTGGGCAGCCTCTCTGAATGGCTTGTTTCTGAATGCTTCCTGGTTGGCATCTGAGCATTGGTCCTATCTATCCACTGTTAGGAAATGGATTTTTCTATCTACTAGTGATTCCTGTTCAGCATTCCCATGATGCTCTTTTACCCGTTTGTGCCTGAGTTCATGGGGCCGTAAGCACTTCCTTGGGTTGAGCCAGGGTTGGAGTTCATCACTGCTAGAGCTGACAGGAAAGCTTCCTCCCCAAGCAAGAACTGCTCTTTAGGTGTCTTTTCCCTGAGAAAGCAGGGACTGCTTCCTCATGCTGCCCACCCCTGATGGGAGAAGAAGGAAGGTCATCACCTAGAGAAAGTACAAGTGTTGCGGTGTGGGAGTTAGGTCCCCTAGGTCCTGGTCCTGGTATGGAGTCCAGGAGGGCATGGTTGTCCTTGAGCATTCTATTTTTCCTCGACCTCCTGGGTCCCAGAATCACATTCCCATTGGTTGTGTTTGATGTCACTTTCAACTCTAGGGGAAGTGGCTGAGGGGGCTTCTTTAATGGATGGTTTTGTTCTATAAATTAGGTAAACGTAAATTTGGGTAAATTTGTTTCTACTTGCCATGGGTCCCTTTGCCTTTTCGAGATTGACAGGGCTGACAGGCTTTCCCCTTATGTTTTCTGCAAAGCTAAACACACTGTTAACACTCAGATCTCAATAAATCATAATATTTCCTAAGAAAGATGAATTTTATTTATACTCTCGGAATTTGAGGTGGTTTTTCCAGAAACCTGGGTAGAAGATCATCAAGGCACTATGTACAATTTGCATTCTTAAGTGATTTAAATAAAAAGGAGAAATTTTATAAACAGGATCAAAGAAAAGCAGTAATCATGCCAAGGGGAAGAAGATCAAGTGTGCCACGTGATGATAAATTCCCCTCATGCATGATTGAATATTCTCATTCAAATAAAGATTATAATCATATCTCGAGAATTTCTCTTAGAAGATCCTGGAAGCTGAAAGTGGTATTTTTAGGACAGTGTCACATTTCTTGAGGATCTCTACCCCCAGAATAAATTCCCCTCGTGCATGATTGAATATTCTCATTCAAATAAAGATTATAATCATATCTCGAGAATTTCTCTTAGAAGATCCTGGAAGCTGAAAGTGATATTTTTAGGACAGTGTCACATTTCTTGAGGATCTCTACCCCCAGGATAATGCCAGTAGGAGGCAGGTCGAAGAATTAACTAGTTCGCTTTATTGGATACTGTTCCTCTATTTGCCCTCCTAATTTGTGCCTCAAAACTGTGCCTTCTCAAAACCCAGGTATAGTCATTAACTCTCTACCTGGCCCTTACAGATGGCCAGTGGCAGCGGGGATGCCTTGCAGTTTTGTGCCCCTTCGTACTTTTCAAAATGCAAATGATCAAAGTGAGTCACAGTGATACAGGGGCCCTTGGCAATGCCCTGAGGAATTCCCCATATCTGAAATTATGGAGAAATGGCCATGACCAGTGTGTTCTACTGATTCAAGCCCAGGACCACATACCAAGCTGTGCAAAATAGGGACACCTCCCGGGTGGGTGGGGTCATGGAATCAATTTTCCCACCCACCCAGGCCTCAAGATTCCTGCCCTCCTTTTGTTTCCCTGGCTGGCTTTTCCTAGCTTCCTGCTCTGTCCTTCCAGTGACCGGGGTAGCTTCCCCAAGTCCTGCCTGCATTCTCCTTGCTGCTTGGGCCAGGCTGTAGGGCCAGTGGAGTTCTGTCCCCTCCACTTTCTCCGGGCTGCCATGTCTGTGACCTGCCCTTGAGGGCAGCCCTGACCAGGCCCAGCTGATGCTGTGGGACCTTGGACATGCTCTCTTCTTGAGAGAAAGGGGCCAAGTGGATTGCAGGTGTTTTTCAAATAGAAAGTCAGGTGTCTTAGTTAATTGCAAGCCCTTGTGACTGGTCTTGAGCCACCACAGGAGTTGGCCGGTCCTGCCTTAACTGCTGTGTGGGACGACCTCTCATCCCTCCCCAAGGCTGCCTTGTCTCAGGTATATCTTTCCACATAAATGCCATCTTCTCCCCTTCATTTCTCCACAGTCTCATTTCCTTGAAGTTTTAGGATATCAAAGCATTGTATGTTTTGAATTTTGTCTTTAGCCACATTTGTGCCTCCCCTCGGTGTGGAAGGAAAGGTAAGCTCCTTGTGAGCTTATTAATTATTATGTAATTAATAAACAATGGTAAGGCACTTTGAAAGCAACCCATTGAAAAGACATGACTGCATTCCGTAGAACTCATCACTGAGGAGGAACGTTTAAATAAAAATGACCCTTGTCGTCTATAGATCCAAGAGCTAAATTCAGACGGGGTAGTAAAATAGTCATTATTTTCTTTCTTTTTTCGGGAAAGGAGATAACTTACTGACAGATTGACGTTTTAAAGCCACTTGTCCAAATAAGGTCAATATCTTGGAAGAGGTGGTAGTAGCCAATTTAACTTTGATCTGTTGGTAAATGTCATAGTCTTAATTTTTTTTTCTTCTGTGCACAAAATTTCCCCATTATTATTTTCAGAGTAAATGTTCTTTTAGGGTCTTATTTCATAAGATCTAGGCAAAATCCGGATCTGTTCATTAACCCTTATGGAGAACAATTTAGCCATTGCATGTGTATAATTCTGTGACCAGTATGTAGTTGGCAATGGACACAGGTTTGCAAAAAGACCAAAACACCCACCTGTCCATCCCCAGCTTCCCACTCCTTTTGCAATTAAAACTTCACAAGAAACACCACCAGTTTTCTCTAATCTAGAGTACAGCCTTTTAGGCAAAGTTAGTTGTGGATGGTAATACGGTTTTTGAGGCGAATCGGGCAAATTTTAAGTAGCCCAGTTCAGGCCTGTAACTACTGACACTCATTTCCTACTTCCTCGGCGTGCAGAGGGCTCATTAGTGATACTAAAGATGCTTGATTTACTTTCATAGACCAAACAGTTGGCATAAAACGAATCCAAGCCTAGGGGAAACTCTGATTTCCAAGTGGAGGAAAATCAGGGTTTTGAATCTCTACTTGGTCACTCCATTGAACCAGGAGCACTTAACTTTGCTGCGTCCAGCAAAGGAATCCCAGATAAGAACAATTTCCATTTTTACTATGTCTAAGCATGTTCTGGCACGATAGTCATGTTCATGCACAGAGCTTCTCTCAAAAGAGATTCAGGGTGACCTGCTGCACAGCTGGCATGAATCTGCTGCCTTAGGTAGGCTCTCTATGAGTGGCCTTCTGTTGGACCATGGTGGCCTCGATATGTGGCCATGACTGAGGAGACCAACCAGAAATCATTAAGATGCTTTGCACGTGAAAAGATGAGTCTGACTTCCTTGTCCATGTTGTCCTCCTCTGTGGCCCTGCCTTCCACAGTGACTATAGGATTAAAGCTTTTACACAGAAGTCCCTATCATACTCCCTGGCAATAGGCATCTGGTATACCTATGCCTTGGTAGAGCCGCTGCTCCCATTGCCATGTGGGAAAGAACCCTCAAGGCTTCTTCCCTCCTTCTTGGAATGCACTGGCCTCACTCCTGCTTGGCCTAACTATTGGAGAGAGGGCCTTGGTGCTGGCGGCTCTTCCCAGGCCCCCAGCCATTGAGGCTTTCTGTGGCAAGTATGGCTTCAGGTTTGAGATGCTCATTATGTTCCTGGACTTTCCTCCTCGAGCTGGAGCCACGTAGCATGTAGCTTATAGGTAACTCTAATGAAAAGGCCTTAAGTGTGGGTGTGCCATTTTTTGCAAGTCTGGGTCTTAAAGCCACTCAGAGGCTTAGCCACAGCCTGAGTGCCACAGAATGCCAGCTGGCACAGTGTGGGGTCTGCTTTGCATTTTGTCAGCTGCCCAGAGAAGGTATTCTTGGCCTGGCAGAGCACATAAATCACCAAACTGGAAAACTTGCTGCTCAGAGTATGGTCAATAGAGCACTCTATCAGCATCACCCTGGAGCTTGTTAGAAATGCAGAATTCCAGACCCCACCCCAGACCTCCTGAGTCATGTGAGTTGTTTGTACTGAAATGCTGAGCAGCACTAATCTAGCTCCTCTCCCCAGTCAGCAAGATCGCTCTTAAATCCCTAGTAGATATGGTCTATCCACCTTTCTTTAAGATTCTAATTTTTAAGGGCATAATCTCTAGGTCCTAGGATTTGTATCACATCTAGATGAGAAAAACTTTCACTTGACAAATATTTAAATTATGAATTATTGATCATTTAAAAGAAGAAAATTGTGTTCCTCTACTGAGTGGTTTATTTGAAAACAGAATTTGTCCTTTATCAGGCAATCTAGAGATATGGGTTTGGAAGTGTTTTTTTGAGATGCAGGCAGCAGCCTTATCTGTAAGATCACAGAGTAGTAAATGAAGCCCAAGATGAATGAGCTGAAAGCTAGTGAACTTAGAGAGTTATTTGACAGTGTGAGTTCTGTATGGCCAAAATCCTCTGCACAGGAACCTGAAAGGCTGAGCAATATTGGTATTTGGCAGTCGATAAGAAAAAAGCAATAACCAAAGATACACATCAGGAAATCAAAGGGTGAAGACAATATACCACACAGTCAACTCCTTTGATGCTGTTCCACTGGCATCCATTCCCCAAAAAATATGATACAGTCCTACTGGCTCCAAAGATAAGTTTTAATTTTGTGATTTCAACTACATAGAGAGTGTCGATTTCTGTCCAGGATATGAAAGAAAAATGAAGGAAGACTTCTCACAACCACATATTTCCTGAGAAGCTGATATGACACATCAGGGACAGCTGGTCTACCAGGGTCATGGGGACACTCCCTTGACCCCCCCACCCCCCGCCCAACCACCAAGGGAAGGAACAAAAGTGAATAGCTTCCATCCCCCTATTCCTGACATGCTTGGTGCTTTTCCCAATTATAAAATAATTATTATTACTCAAATAATATATAGTCACTGTCAAAAAATTGGAAAATAATGATTACCCAAAAGAAGAAAGCTCAGATTTCTGCCATCTAGAAATGACCAGTAGTCAAAATTTGGTGTCTGCCTTCATTGATTTTTTTTCTGAGCATCTGTATTACTATAGATATATATTATTAGCAAAAATAGTATTGTATAGTCTTACAGTCCCATTTTCTAATTAACCATATGTGAACCTTTTTGATATCAGTAAACTATAATAGTTTGAATATACAGTGTTCCATTGCATTTCTGTATATCCACTAGGGCCCTGTTGTCGGCACTATAGGTTGTATTCGCTTTTTTTTACAATTATAACAGAATTGCCAGAGTTATTTTTAGGCTAAGTCCTTGTGTGTGTATCCTTCATTATTTCCTTAGGGTAAATTCCTTCAAGTGGAATTGTGAGGTAAAATGGGTTGTTTACTTTTTAAAGTTTCTGATGCTTCCTGCCAAGTCATTCTCTAGAGGTACCATTTCACTCTCCCACTGGCATGGATGAGAGCACCAGGGTCTCATAAAACTGGTGATTTTTGTGAGCAAAAAACAATATGGGTGGATACACACACACACACACACACACACACACACACAAAGCAACAGTGGGCAAAAGTTCTCCAAAGAGTAGGTGACCAAACGGGGGACTCTCACGGTTTGGAAACCCACAACTTGAAGTTCTGTGTTTGTTTGTCATGAAAAGCATGGTATCAGTTACACTCCAAACGTGACCTCAGGCAGCGAGCGGTACCAGCCAGCAAAAGCCATCAGCACTCTGCGTAGGCTTTATGGAAAGTATTTCCCATTCTGGTGGACAATCTCTATCTTTATTCAACATCAGTAGTGTTGCCATTAACTTCTGATGAGGTAACAAGTTGCAAGAATTTGGGGAATATTGTGCAAAGAGCCAGGTCTTACCCACTAAAGGTTGCAATATTCAGAATTGATTAGAGAAGCAAAGAGGATCCCACCAGCCAGCCTGCCTACCTTCCTTCCTTCCTTCTTTCCTTCCTTCCTTGTAAACCTTCTCTCCTTCCACCATGTCAGTCAAACTTCTCTTTTGTGCAATATTGGTTGTGGAAGGGAAGGACTGTTCCATCTGCTCTATTCCCCTTTGTGTTCTTATGTCACCTGGCATCTTCTGACATTATTGTCAGCGCCCCTGAGCTGTGCAGCCTGCCACGGAAGGCTCCTCTGCCCTTTGGAACAAGAGCAGTTGTGAGAAGTCTTCCCTTTGTCCCTTGCAGGGAGAGCTGGGCTTCCTCCATGATTCAGTTCTACTGTTTCACTGCCTCACACTGGAGCACAGTGAGGCCACAATGTGTGTAGCCTCACATAGACCCTCACAATGTAGGATCACAGATAACCTAGACTCGGAAGCCAGACACGTCTTTCTATGAGCTGGCATGCTTATGGAGTCACATTCTAACACTTTGTACTGTCTGTGGAGAGCTCTGTATGAACCTCCTATTATGGTGGGAACTTTCACAGTCCCACGCTCAGGCGTAACAGTTGAACTGCTATATTTATAGTCAAGTGGACCGTCACTCCTGAGCCAGCCTCGCGCCTAGAAGTGAAGGCACGGGTGTGTTCTGCTCTGGGACCCACAACCCTGTGGCACTGAGCCCAGAAGTGTTAGCACATGACCCTTTCTTGGAAACCTTCTGGCATTTAGACTTTGGTCAGGTCGCTCCCTGACCCCTGACCCTCTTCTTCCTTCCACCAGAAGCCGAAACGTGGCATCTCCTGAGCTGGAAAGACCATCCTGCAGCATCACACATTCTTCTGTGCTGTGATTAGTGGGGCAAGTCCTCTGCTTTAAGCTTTTAGTTTTCCTTAGCTCAGAAAGCCTTTTCTGTCTCCAGAACCCCAGCCTTGCAATAGAGAGCCTTGTCCTTCAAGACTCTTCTCTCTGCCGCCATCTGAAAAATAGACATGAATTTAGAAACTTGATTAATGGATCTATCTGCCTCCACCCTCCCTGAAGCAATGACTAGCCCAGACTCTACAGGTAAAGGGCACAAAACAGTTGGAAAATTTGTGGGAAAGGGGAATTTTGGCTATCGTCTCTGAAATTCATCTGCTGTGTCATTTAGAACATGTCTCTCAGTTTAGGTTTTTCTTACATTTCTCCTGTGTGAACACCTTGCTCCCTCAGTTAGGTTGTGAGCTCTGGGAGGGACCATGTCTCCTGCTTTGCAGTCCTTGGGGCTGTTAGCAAGAGGCACTTAAGAGGTAAGGGAGAGCCCCAAATGGGTGAATTTGGGAGATGTTTGTTCTCTTTCTAGATCTGCCATTGAGTCGCGGTCGATGACCCCATCTGTGACATGAGGAGGCTGGACTAAATGCCTCTGCCACCTCTGATTTTCTAGTCCTGTGCAATTAGCTTGTTCTTCCAAGGGCTGTAAGGTACATCATTTCTAAAGAAACAGAAACAAGGGACTAGGAACGTGTCAGTGTCCTATTCAGACTGGTCAAGAATTTGAATATTTTATCAAATTTTC
Source organism: Mellivora capensis (assembly GCA_004024625.1). Lineage (NCBI taxonomy): Eukaryota > Metazoa > Chordata > Mammalia > Carnivora > Mustelidae > Mellivora > Mellivora capensis. The sequence continues at coordinate 26,009 of PISX010006592.1, read as the reverse complement.
AGCCACAAAGAGTCCCTATGCTTCATTTCCTACATTGCTAGTTTGATCCTGAGCAAAGCCAGCACCAGATCTCAGCATTGGTTTTTCTACTGTGACATTCAGAATGTATTTTATAAGGACGTATGGAACGCTTTTTCCCAGAACAGTTGTAATAGCTAATTGTTGTTTGATCTCTCAGCATCCTGCCAGAATAAATCCCTTTGTAAAACGAAACTTAATTACTGTAATTGGGAGGATTCCTGCACCCAGCTCTAGTGGTATTAGAGGTCTGGGGTTCGCTGACGAACAAATCATTGGGATAGCTTTTGGTTACCATCCTCCTCTTTTGTCTGTTTTGTTTTGATCAATATATTTTACATCTCAAAACACGATGAATATACTAATCTTGTTGTTTGCATGCCCTGCTGCCTCATCTCCAAATCTGTAGAATTTTATTGAAGTCCTGACGTGGCTTTGCTACTGATGAAAATGACAAGATATATATGAAGTGGTAGAGAATGCATGGAAATTACTTAGCGGAAGAAAGGATTCTGGGTGAATCTCTTCTGTCACTTTGAGCCCTTCAACTTTCTAAAAGTTATTATTCTTACACTATTAAGCATTGGACTTTGGCGTTCATCAGACCTTAGTTACCTTCTCATAAACTTTCAAAATCATTACAGTCCTGAGGACTTAGATAACTATGCTAGATATTTTAAGTGTTTCTAGCTGCTTTGTACCTTCTAATTACGTATCAACCTTCTGGCCCCCTTCCAGAATTTATGTCAAGCTGTGTCGGAATTTGTAGTGTCTTTGTCATTACTCTCCGGCTAGTGGCTGGCCTTGGCTTCCCCTTCCTCTTCCCACCTACAGGTTTGTTTCAGAATGAAACGTAGGAAGACATACAAAATCAAATGAATGTCCCATTTTCAGTTGGGGGAAAAAATGCAGGGTATCTCAAGAATCTACCTTCCTTTCTCTATTATTTCTTTCTCAATAGTGTCTTGGTTTCAGATGAGCTCAAGAGCGCGTAGGTATCACACATCCAGATCCCTGACATTGTTTCTGCAACAGATGGTGAGAACGGGGTGAGCAGTTGAATTAAAATACTATAGTTAGAGCTGGAAGAGGCCTAAGGGTCAGAAAGATCCCACACTGTCTTCCTCTGCCAAATGAAAATAGAGGTTTTGGCTAAACTACGACAGCCTGTATTCCATTCTTCAATGACAAGAAAGTGCTGGGGACTCAGGCTGAGAGAGGAGAAGCGTTATTATGAGCGCCGTTTGGATCCCCCGCGTTTAAAACTTCCTGTCACCTTGCTACCATCAGAGTCTCACCAGGCCCACCCTGCATCTACTTATGACTTGCGCTGGGGCTGGCACTGGGACCAGCTTTGCCGCTTTCACAGCTCGACCGAAAGCCTTGTCAAAATCATAAAATTACTAGGAATTGAGAAAGTCTGAAATCTTATCTTAGGGGTGTGCAGGGGAAAAGGGGATCGCTTCAATTTTTTCATTAGTTCAGAGGTTCAAGAAACTAGGTTTTTTAAAAAAAGCTGCTTAAAAAAAGGGATGCAGGCAGATTATTCATTACATTCTGGATGAATAGACTCTCTGGAGAAGGAATTTGGAAGCCCCTCTCTGAAAGCTTTTACTTCAGGCATTCCGGGAAGACCGGGCAGCTTAATGGGGGGAGGCTGGCCCTTTTGTGGCACTTCACAATGCAGTGGGGCTTGTGTTTGCCACTCTGGAGCCTCTTTGCCTCCTGCCCGCTGACCTAATTTTTCTTCACAGCGGCAGCCCGTGCCTGGCACGTCTTTGCGGCATAGCCGAGCCACACTTCACCTGGGTGTTCTGCTGCTTGGTCAGGAGGGTCTGCTTGACCAGACCAAGGAGCCAAGCCCCTGAATTGTTCAGTGCCCTAGAGCGGGGCTTTAGAAATGCAAATAAGGAGTTGGTTCAGCCTCATGCCTGTGGTTGGAAAGTCTCAAGCCAAGATCTGGGGCCTGATTCCCTAAACCAAGCACCTACGGCAGCTGGAGGTACCCTTCGTCTGACTCTCTTAGCCTGGGGGCTTATGGGGGCACTGGTACATAGCCACTTATTCAGCTGATGGTTGTTGGTTGTGGCTGCTGCCTTGAAAATCTCTTATGATTCACCACATTCAATCGGCTTTATTCAATCAAGTGTCTCGCCCTGAGTTACCTGACTTCATTTAGCATATTTGCTCATGCTCTGACTCCCCCTACGAGATTCTAAGTTCTAATAAGGCAGACATTCTCTTATTTCCCACTGTATCCTACAGTGCCCAGCACATAGTAGGTGTTCAGTAAACACTGCTTGATCAAGTAAATGATTGCGGTTGAATTACAAATTGTCTCTGATACATTGTGGATAAAATGACAGAGACATCAACCATTGCCCAGTACTTCTGGAAAGAGGTCTCTGACGTGTTGAATCTGAAGAGTTGGCCGGGCACTCTGTTTGGAATGAGAGATCTGGACTTTCAAGTAGATGTACCTGCTGCTGGGAAGCAAGTGCTTTGGGGACACGCACTAGTTTGCCAGTTCCGGGAGGAGGTCCAGTCTGGCAGGCACCAGGCAGTGGGAGCCTGCACAGGAGGGCTGGTGTGAAGCCCCGGGGTGCAGAGAACGGCGGTGAGGAGTCCCGGCTCAGGCAGCTTTGAGACAGCCGAGTGGGAGGTCTGATATTGGGACATCTGTCCACAGGCAGAAACACCTCAGTCCCCACCCACACCTTTACCAGACAGAAGCTTAGGATGTCCCTGCTGCTCAGCGGTTGCCAGAAACTGCCCCAACTGTGAGTGGAGTCCTCCACTTACAGCAGACTCTCCTGCCCACATGGCCTGAAGGAGCTAAGCCACAGTGTCAGAGCCCAGCCACACAAACCAAGGATGGCAGGCTAGAGGGCAGAGAAGGCACACTGGTGCACGCAGCAGAGACCCTTCTCTCCTCTAGCTGCATGGCCCTTGTCAGATCTGGTAACATTTCCCCCTGCAACAGGGGGCGGATACACCTCTATCCCAGAGTTGTTTTAAATAAAATCAGGTTATATCTGCCAAGCTCTTAGGACAGTCCTCTGGCAAATAATAAGAGCTTAACACGTGATTATTCGTGTCTAAATCGTCTTCTTTTAAACTTAAGAGACCACAAAAGGGATATCCAGGAGAGGTGACACGTTGGGGAGAAACGTAACCAATATCCAGGTTCCCAGTACACCTGTCTCACGGAGGGCCTGACTCATGCAGTGCTTTCCTTGAAGTTGGTTTTTGTTTCATACTATCAAAGGAAAAATCTAATTGTCTCTGATCCCCTGGGAAAGAATCTTCCTTCTCTTCTCAGGCAGCACAAAGTAGTCTTGAGAGCTTTGTTACTACCTGTGAATTTGTGATCAGCTCCCCTCTCCGAACCAGCCCTGGGGAAGTCTGTCTGCTGCCCAGTTGGCTTTTGGTCTGTGTCTTGCCCCAAGCGAACAGGTGCTCTCTGAGGTCCTTCGAGAAGACGTGTAATGGATATGATAAAGGCAGCACATATCCCACAGTCACGGCGTCTCTGCTTCTCCAGGAAGGCGGAGAGGCTTTCCATGACAATGAATTATTCACATTTTCTCCTGTCTAGCTCCAGGAGGCCCATTTTCTTTGGGGTGTGTATAACCCCAGCACCCAGTGCCCGTTTGGAGCTGCATGCTATGGTTCTTTGGGCCTGGCTATTTTAGGGCCTTGTGCAGCGGGTGCATGTTGGCGATGGCCGGAGTGTATTAACGCCACCACCCGTTCTCCTCCTCCTTCTCAGGATCGACTGTAGCCACTTTGATCGCCCTGGTTCATGCATGCAAACAGAGCTCGGGGGTCAGGTCTGCATCTCCCTTCCTTGCTTTCTCTTGGCTCCATCCCAAGCTTCCCAGGCGAGTGGGCACTTGGTCAGAGGCCTTTCTCTGTGTCCCCACCCTGCCCCGAGGCTGGGCATCCTGCCTTTCTGCAAGGCGGTGACATTCCCTCACCCACATAGGCTTCTACATAGCCTCTGTTACTGCTCTCTGGGAAACATTTGTGTGGCTGATCGAGGGGTCTTGGCACGGAGCACCCTAACAACTCCGTCTTGGAGACACAGAAGCTACCTCCACAGGGGCCTCTCCCCACTCGGGCCTCTCATGCTTGTCTGCGAGCACGAGCACAAACGGGCAGTGCTCAGATAGACGGAGCTGGGTGTGCCATGGGGAGGCGGTTTCCGGGTTATTCTTCCTCAGACACCCAGAGCCAGACAAAAGATCTGTAAATGGGTGTCCAAGACAGGGAGCTATTGGCTGGTGGCGGAGAAGCAGTAGAGGAGGGTGAGGGAGTAGCAGTGTGGCCAGAAACGATGGGGCGGGGTGGCCGCTCATTCTGCTGGGAAATGAATACAGCGGAGAGGGTAAGCACACTTTTCTGCAGAGCCATCGTGATCGCGCACACACACACACACTGTGTGATCACAGCAGATTGCTTCGCCTCTCTGTACCTCAATTTTCTGCTCTCTAAAATGGGAACAAAAATAGTACCTCATCCCCTTTCTAGGGTTGTTCTAAGCATTCAGTGAGTTCATATACGTAGAACATGGAGTAAGTGCCAGTCCACAGCGAACACCATGCACAAGTCAGCTAACGTATCTCTGTGTTTGTGGCCAAGTGCATACCCTGAAGAGCGGGTGCAGGGTCGTAACGGGACTGCCTCGCTGCTCTGACAATGTCTTTTCCTAAACATTCCTTCAACGCCGTATGTCCTTTTTTTCTCTCACAGAAATCATCCATAACTTTCTCAAGAAAATTTCTTCATCCTCCAAATCCTTCAAGCCCGTTTTACCTCTTTCCATTGGTACTGAGCTTTCAATAATGTTCAGCAATGTCACATGTCCCCACTGTTGGGAGATCAGGCCACCGTGAAAAAGTGAAATATGCATTTTATTTGATTGTGGTACTTTCTTCTACCTTTCCTGGAGTTACTGACTGGTGGAAAATTGCACTGGTTTGCCTTGTCACTGGTTTTCTTTCAACTGCACTTCTGCTGATAATGGCACTAATGTTCAATGAAACAGAATGTAGTCAGCGAGCAGAACAGCAAACAAAGAGAAGGACCACTAGAGTCTGTGAATTCTGGTTGTTTTTTAAGCCACCATGATGAATTTCCACTGATTCAAATTTATATTGGATATAAGTATACAGTGGGGGCACACATGTATTAGAGAACCACATAAAAGCAAGAATACAATCTAAAGGTTACTGATCCATCCTTAAAATTCAGCCCATGAGCTCAACAGTGCACAGGTCCCATTGCTAATAGGACATCCCTCCTGGAAGTCAATTCGCCATCTCAAGCCAACATGGGAAGGCCAAAGTGGAACCCCTTATCTTTACCCACAAATCTGTTCTTCTTCCTCTATTTTGTATCTCTTCCTTAAGCATCAGGATCCAACCAGAAACATCATTCCTCTCCTTTTCCTGCTCCCCACCCCAGCCTGTGGGCTCCAAGGCCAGTGGCCTGTGCCTGCTTAGTAGCCTGTGAATCTGTGCTCTTCTGTATACCCACTGAGTCCTCCTGCACCTGTAAGTATTGCTGTATAACAACCCCCCCGAACAGTGGCTTACAACAACAGTCATTCCTTACTTCTCACATGTCTTGGGACAGGTAATCTAGACCAGGTACAGCTAGGTAGCCCTTATGATGTCTCTGTGGGTGTCTGAGATCGGCCGATACAGGCTGGGCTTATCTTGGGTGGCTGGATCCTTGTAGATCTCCTCCTGCCTTCTGGCACCTCTTGATTTCTGGCTAGCTTCTCATGGACACATCAGAAGCACAAGAAGGCAGGCCCAAACACACGTCACCACTGTGTCTTTCTGTTGGCCATAGGTAGGCAAATGATCAAGGGTGTCTGAAGTCCAAGGGTGGGGAAATGCATCTCATCCATTAATGGGAGGAACTATAAATATGCCAGAGAACAAGGAGACAGGGCAAGATAAAGAACGAGGGCCCATAATGCAGTTTGCTCTAGGGCCAGGTCTTTGTGATATGTCTAGACTGTTCACTCATCTTCTGACTTCTTACTTTGCCTCCCCCTAACTAGCTCCCCACATCCCTTTATTAAAACTTTCCACTACCCCTTATCACTACCAAATTGAGCTGAAGCCCTGTATAACTTGGCGCTAGTCCATTTTTCCCACTGCATCTGTTGCCATGTTTCAGAATTACTCACCACCCCCTTCCAAATGTGCTTGTTTTTTTTGCACAGTTCTGTGCCTTCATTAACCACCTTCCCTCTTCCTGCAGTGATCTCCCCCATGTTCGAGGTTATTATGAACGAGATTTGTTTACCCTTCAAGGCCCAGTTCACATGGTGCCTCCTCCAGGAAACCTCCCCAGAAGCACTCTGGAGGAAACGTTGCTCCTTCCTTTGCCCTGTGGTGGTAAATTGGAATTACATCATGCTTATATTTAACTCGTACAAATTCAAGACGACATGTTCAGCCAGAGGGGGCGGGGCTTGAACAATGCTACCCACCATTCTAGTCCATGATCATGAAGTACTGAGACTTGACTTTGTTGTTACCTTGGTCAGTCATCCTTATGTTTTGGAAGTCTCTTGCAGTGTGAAAGGCACAGCCTGCTGAGTGGTGGTCTGGGCCTTACTGGTACAAGACTATTCTTCTGTAACACAAGCCATGCAGCAAACCTGCAGTTTCATCTGGTGTTCAGCCAGAGGAATACCTATCTGGCTACGTTGTCTCGCTGCAAGTAGGACCTTCAGTACTATATTAGAAATTCAAGGGACTTTCAGTGGTGATATTGTCTCTAGGTAATTTTTACCTTAGGGTGATTTTAGAATCTAACCCCTGCCTAAAATGCTACTCTACTCTATTTCCTATAGGCACATATCAGATTGAATGTTAATTTTTTATGACTGTTTATAGAGTTATTTGTGGCTTATGGTTCTTCACAGGGCTACTGCTGTGGGTGTGCAGGTTGTACACTGCACAATTCTAAGGGAGCAGCACTAGTCACACCAGAGTCTATGTAAACAGATTGCCGTAATACCAGTGATACCAGCTTCCTTGTTTTTCCAGTGCCTGATACATATTGATTGCTCAACAAATGTGTAAATAAATAGAGTAAATAAGAAAGGCAACAACAAACTGAATTAACTATTCCCAAGTGAAATAACTTAACAGAGTTGGATTAAAAATTCAGATAGGTTTTGAGCCAACAAAATAGAAACTATGTTATCACAGATGCATGTGATGAAATATACCTGCAAGCCTATTTGGCATGTCTCGCAAAGCTAGAGGAAAATTACTTCTCATCTTGTAAATTGATGTAGGTTATTGTTCCTAAGAGCACATCACACTTCTCAAACGCTATTGACCGCATGATTGATTTCTACCTGATACCCTAGTGGACATTGTGAGGCATGTGTGTGATGACAGATCTACATTCTAGATGAATCTAACCCCCCAAGTCACAATAGACTTAAAGATTTCTTAAATTCCCTTAGATGAGTCATACAGCCTGTAAAGATGCAAACAGAGCCATCTTTTTAAAAGAAAAATCTATCAGGTTATCCGAGATACTATGCTGAGTATTTCTGAATTAGAAATACGCCAGTGTGACCAGCAAACCGTTCACCCTGTGAGATAGTGTAGCCAAGTAGTGCCTGGCACAGCCCCTAGCGTGAGGCGTGAAGAAAGGATTCCGTAAATGTTTGAGGGGTGAATGAACAAGAGAAGCCAATTGAAATAAGCAAATCCTATGAGTGCAGTGGAAGAGGGATCATTTATGGGGTAAGGACATTATGGGGTAAGGGAAGCTGAAGATGCTTCGGGAAGTATTAAATAAATGGTGTACCCTAAAGGCGACAGCATCTTTTCTAATGGTTGTGTTATGGGTTCCAGATCAGTGGAGATTGGACTTTCTGCTGTGTAACAGGAGGTACACTCAAACTGATGCCATTGGGGGTTTTCCTAGCCCTGCCCAGTTTGGGTCCTATCCCTAGCAATACATCTCTAGTGTTTGGGCGGCCAGGGTTTTGGGGGGCGAATTTGGGATCCGAAAATCCTAAGGATCACAGACTTCGTTCACTTAGCACTTAGCTTCTCTTCGTGTCGCCACGGTGCCTGTCATCACAGGACCCTTTTAATGAGATGGTCACCGTTCCCTTGTGTTTCTTGTGGCGCCCCCAGGTGAGCTGTCTGTGGAGGAGGCACAGGACCCTTTCCTGGTTAGCATCCACATCATCGCAGACCCGGGTGAATCGCAGCCCCTGCAGGAGGCCATCGACAAGGTCCTGGCCTGGATCCACCCGGACCTGCAGCTGTTCCGGGTGTCGGAAAGGAGGGCGTCACGGCGGCGGCGGAAGCCCTGGAAGGTGGCGCAGCCAGCGCTGGCAGTGGTTCTCTTCCTTCAGGAGGAGTACGGCGAGGAGCAGATCCTGCAGCTGCACCGCGCGCTGCAGCGGCCGCCCTGGCGCCACCACCACACGGAGCGCGTGCCTGGCCGGTTCCTGCCCTACCTGCCCTGCAGCCAGGACTTCTTCACGCTGGCGCCCGGGACCCCGCTGTGGGCCATCCGGCCGGTGCACTATGGCAAGGAAATCGTGCGCTTCACCATCTACTGTCGCCATGACAACTACGCCGACATCCTCAAGTTCTATGAGCTGATCCTCCGGCGCAGCCCCAGCCAGAGGAAGACGGACTTCTGCATCTTCCCCATCTTCTCCAATCTGGATGTGGACATCCAGTTCTCCCTGAAAAGACTGCCCTGTGACCAGACCCCCATCCCCACCGACTCCTCGGTGCTGGAGTTCCGGGTCAAGGACATCGGTGAGCTCGTGCCTCTCTTGCCCAACCCCTGCAGCCCCATCAGTGAGGGGCGCTGGCAGACGGAGGACCTCGACGGGAACAAGATCCTTCTGCAGGTACCTGGCCAGGGGCGAGTCGGCGGTGGGGGCGGGGGGGCGGTCTTTGTGACTGCGCCTGTTGGCGGGTGGGGAGAGGACAGAGAAATAAGTGGGTGGGCTCTGCCAGAAACCCCTGTTACCCCAGTACCTAGTAAAGAGTAATGAGTTAGGGAAAAGGAGGGATCAGTGGCCCCCTGAGTGGCTCTTAGACAAAGGGTAGGTGTCCCTACACTGCTGAAACAGAAGAGGAGGCTCTTTGCCTTGATTGTTTTCACTTGGCTGCCTTGGCTGTGAAACTCAGCCAGCAACTGCCTGTTCCTCTGCGCGTCTCTTCACCTGCTGTTTGAGCCACCACTAAATGCTCGTGTGGCCCCTGGGAACTTCAGATGCGCTTATATCCCCGGGACCTTGTTATTCCAGATTCCGGGATCTACTCCCTCACACTTAGGGATTTTTACTAGTGTATCCTTCACTTCCCCAAAGGACCCTCGGGAAAACTCGGCTCTTTGAAAACTGTAAACTATATTGAGAGAAGATAGATGTCTCCTCTCGTGCCTCCCCACCGTCTGCCCATCCACCCTTCTACTGCAAGGCAGTAAATAGGTTGTCAAAATCCAGTAATCACTTAAAAAATTACTTTCTCATAAATATTTGAAGAAGTAACCGATGCCTTTGGAGCTCTTGATTTCAGTAAGCTTGGGAAGAGCTGATTGAATGCATCTTAAGGGAATGGATGCAGTAGACTGTCCAGTTCTTCTGTGGTTGGACCCCTTTCTCCTCCTGTCCTCCCAGTGGTTCCTTGACCCTCTTTTAGGATCATTGATTACTATACTCGAGAATTCAAAATGCAGCACGTAGACTTAAGAATGCCCTACACCTGGCCTGGCCTGATAAATGCTTTCTACACCCAGGCTTTCTGGAATTGACATGTAAATCAGTTCCAAGCGTATAGGACTTTGTTTTTCTGAAAAACCTCTGGCTTAGGCATCTCCGTTTTCCCATTTGGCTACCTGGAAGGAGAAGTTGATAGTGCATCAGGGGCCATTATCTTGAAAGGTGCTGATCGCAGTTACTCAAATCATGGGTAAAGCTTCCTAGTTTTTCTTGACCTTGACATCAAACATCAGAACTGTAATCCACACGTCATAAAATGAAGTGAGAATTTGGCACATGTCAGAAACCTGGTTAAAACTACAGCCAGGCCACTTTGCTCAAGTCAGAAAGGTCACCTCTGAGACGTTTACTGTTTATAGGACTCAAGTTATTTTCTGATTTTCCTTTGAACTATGCAGATAAGAAACTAAGTATCGCTTTATTATTCAGTGAACTGAATGCTAGCTCGCATCTGCTCTGTAATGTCTTTTGAAATGTGAGAACAAAATTCTTCAGTGTTTGAAGGCGGCCAATGCTGTATGCAAAATATAGTGCGGTTGATAAAGTAAAAGTAAATGGAAGGGTTTTGTTTATACTCAAAGACCAAAATGAATGTGATTGTTTTGAAGGGACTTCTTCCTTTTTTGCAGTAATTAGAACACTTTTTTGCTCGATGCCTGTAATCACGTAAGTGAAAGAACGAGGTATAAAAGCTCGGCCTGGACCGTGCTCAAAAGGAACCTCTGAAAGGATATTTCAAAGAAGATTCACACATTTAAATGGTTATAAAATCTGTACAGGTGGAGGCTTTTGAAGTTCAAGCATCGAAGTGTGAAAAGAGGAAGAAAAAAGTTGTACCTTCAGTCTCAGGAATGCAGGCCTTTGTTCAATATAGTAATATATCGAGAAGGTAAATTAATGTGGACAGAAAGGACTAATGGCCCCCTCATAATTCTTGATGATGGCCATTTACAGGTTACTGGGACTGAATCACTGCGGAGAGCAACCTTCTGTTCTAGCATGATATAAGCAGCTGCCTGGCTCTTTAACTTACTTCTACATAAAAATTTATGTCTCAGTCTTTAGCAGAATTAAGATCTTTACGTCATGGAGAGGGACCCCCCTTGAGAGAATGCCTTTTATCCACATTGTCCTTAGCAGTATGTGTTTCCCAAGTTATCGTTTCAGTGATAACTTTTAATATAAATGCTTTTGTTTACTTGGGTGGAGTTGTACACTGCAACAAATCTTGGCTGGGTAGTTTTTAGTTGGCTTGCTTAAAATACAGATTGAATTTTCTTTCCTCATACTGCCCCATCAATGTTCCATATCCCAGAGACCTCTTCCTCTGATTTAATTCCTTTGGAAGACAAAAGATGAAAGGTTTTTTTCTGGGGGCTACTCAACCATTTATAAGAATTTGGAATGTTTTTGACTAAGATCTAGTAAGAGGGAAAGAAAGACTTCCCCCTCCTGAAATTCCTCCTCCTCCTTTCTTCGTACTGCCTGGTCCAGGGGGAAAAGGCAGGGAAGAGGAGGGTGGAGAGTTGCTAGCATCAGAAGCTGCCTGAGATCCCTCTGGAAAAAATGCATCGTAGACATTTGCACTAGTGCTCAATGATGCTGAAGTACAGCTTTCTGGAGTCATGGTCCATGTTCTGTGACTCTTCCCATATCCCCTGGAGCTAAACTAACATTGTACTTTGGACACAACACCTTCTCTTTATATGTTTCCCTTTACTGTTTGTTGAAGAATAGTATAAATAATATATGGAAAAATACTTATAAGTATACAGCTCAGTGAATTTTTTACAAACTGAACATTTGTGTAAGCAGCACCCAGCTGAAAAAACAGAACAGAAAAACAGAAGAAAGGGTCTCTCCCCAACTCCAGTGATGTCCTTCCCTTGAATGAACTTATTAATTACTCTATTTTGCACAAAAGGGAGAAGAGGTACCTAGTCAAAGAAATTGGGAATGTGTGTATTTTATTTTTTTTTCATACTTACAAGTAGATCTCCCATTTTAAAAAGATTTAGGATAAGTGACAAGATTAATAAAAATAACTAGATGGCAAAGGGACTTGAAGTAGATGGAATATATTGATAGGAAAGTCAGAAAAACCAAAGGTGACATCCAAAACACATGCATTTCCCATATCGTGTCTAGAGCTAATTGGTAGCCACTGGCCACGTGTGGCCATTTAAATTTAAAATTTGAATTAATTAAAATGCAAAATTCAGTTTCTCTGTCTTACTAAATACAAAAGACATTTTCTCTTACTAAACCACATGTGGCTAGTGGCTACCATATTGGATAGCATAGATGAAAAAATTTCCATCATCACAGAAAGTTCTGTTGGACAACATTCTTCCAGAAGTAGTCCCCATATTTGGCTTAAAGTTCTCTAGCAGCAGAAACAAAGCATAAAATCATCAGCAATAGGATTTAGAGTCCAGGGTACAAATACGCCATGTTTAAGATGCACAAGTACTCCTCGTTGTGAGTCCTGGGAGCAGTGCCCCCCACCTTCCTGTGTCCACAGTGGTGTCAACAGCCCACCTTCAGAAGTACCCCTAGAATAACTGCACCAGGACCTCACAAACCTCTTTCTTACATGGAGCCGCAGAGTGGGCCAAGGTGCCTGAACAAGCGTAGTGCAGAAAAACCACTGCACAGAGGAAGGGTGGGCACGACGAAGTGGTCCCCACCACTCCTGGGGACTTGGCTCAATCCCAGAGGGAGGGATGCATCTTCAGATGATTTCTCCAGATTTGTTTCTCTTAGGCTTTGGTACATAGTGAGTAACCATGAGCTTGGCTTTCTTACTCCCAGCCAAGTGCCTATCATACACCTGTACCATGTCAAGCACAGTCATAGGTCCTGTACCTCAGCCGATCTGAGCTGTGTGCTGACATCTTCTTAGAGAGCTCCCAGGAATCTGATAAGGGCACAAACCTCAGTGGAAGGCTACCTGCCTCCTTTGGAGACCTGGCATGCATTCTCCTTAAGAAATGATTTGGAGTCTCCCCCCATACACAGAGACGGAAGCACAGCTGAGAGACTAAAGCTCTCAAAGTTCCACAAAAAGACTAGGACTGCTGCTTTAGGCTGGGAGGTGTTGAAAGCAGGTGGCTCTGCATCGTCAAAGAGGCAAGGTAGTGTAACAACAGCATCTAAGTCTTTGGAAGCCTCTTTCCATAGAGGATGGTCATCAGCTGTTCTTTGCGTCTGCATTAAGGCAAAAGGGGCAATTAGTTCAAAACAAAAGGATTTAAGTAAGACTTAAAAGGCAAGAAATCTGACACAGAGAATTGTTAAGAGTTGAGAGCGTCAGCCTCCGGGACTTTCTTCGCTGGAGAGCTTTTAGAGTCTCAGCAAGGTGGTTAACTAGACCACCCGGGGACACCACGCTGGTTAGGGCAGGGAGACCGAGGCTGATGGGGATGCGACTGAGGGGCTGAGTGGGCCTCAGAGACTTTGTAAAAATGTTGCATTGTGCTAAAATACACGTCACGATAAAACTTACCGTCCTAACCAATTTTAAATGTACAGTTCGGTAAAGTGCATTACACTGTTGGCACAAACATCACTGCTGCCATCTCCGGGCTCCAGCCCTCTTTTCATCTAGCAAAACTGAAACTCTGCCCGTTAAACAGTCCCCACTCCCCCTGCCCCCAGCCCCTGGCAACCAGCACTCACTTTCTGTCTCAGTGAATCTGACTATTCTAGGGAGCTCACAGAAGTGGATGCATACAGTATTTGTCTTCTCATAACTGGCTTATTTCATTTAGCATAATGTCTTCAAGGTTCATGCGTGTTGTAGCACACTTCAGGATTTCCCTCCTAAGTCGAATATTCCATTATAAACATGGCGCATTTTGCTTATCCTCTCATCTCTTGATGGACACTGGAGTCGCTTACCCCTTTGGGCAATTGTGAATAATGCTGCTGTGAACATGGGGGCACGAATACCTGTTGGAGTTCCTACTTTGACTTCTTTGGGGCATATGCCCAGAAGTGCAGTTACCAGGTCTGATGGTAATTTTGTGTTTGACTTTTTTTGTGGGGAGGAACCACCATACTGTTTTCCACAGCGACTGAGCCATTTTCTGTTTCTGCCAGCAATGCACAAGGTGAAACTTATTTTTTAAGAAAGCAAAGAAAGGCTTGCCCTTTGTGAGGCCACAGCACATCATTTTCTACTCGAGGAGGTGGGAAAGAATAGAGCGAACATTGAAATGAGACTTGTTTTATTATGATTCACCCCCATGCACTCCAGAACAAGACTCTATAGCAGAAATTCTGAACCTACCATTCTTGGACCCCCAAGCACATTTTTTGTGCATGTGTTTGCGCGTATCATTGGAAAAGGTGCATCAGATTAAGATTCTCCAGAGGCTTCTTGTGGCCCTTGCAGTCCCGTCCAGATCTTCACCAAGGTCTAAGATTTTACATCAGCTGGCCATGACTTACTCAAGCTTTATCTCCCACTTCTCTCCCCTCTTGCTCCCTTATACTTTCTATATTGGCCTACTTTCTGTTCCTCAGATGTAGCAAGTCACTCCTGCCTCAGGACATTTGCACTTACTATTCTGTCCACCTGGAATGATTTCCTGCAATATCTTCACATAGCAGTTTCCTGCTCATCTTTCAGATTTCAGAGACACCTTCCCTGCCTGCCCCGCTTAAAGGAGCTTCCTTTCTCTGGCCCCAGCACTCTCTATTATATTATTTCTCTTCTTTTTCACTTAATACTATCTAAAATTATTTTGTATATGTATCTGTTTTCTTGTATATTATTGGTCTCTACTATTAGATTATCAAATGAATGAATGAATTTAAGGTTGGGAAAGAGGGCCTAGAGCCATGAATCTCAAATGGGCCCATGACTACCCTTATAGCCTCTCATGTCTGGATTGTGATCCCATGTTGAAGGAAGAAACTTTGGCCAACATGTATTGGCCAACCCCTCTGTACCAATGCTGTCACTCCCTACTCCCCTTCAGTAGCTCACCATCCAGCAGAGGCAGCAGTCATGCAAACCAAAAACTCCAGCAGAAGGTTCCAGGTGCTGTGATTTAAAATACTCCTATGGGGCAGTGTTTGGCCCAGGCTTTGCAGCCAGATGTATTGGGGTCAGACCCTAAGTGATGCCAGACATGTGGGATTACATTGTTGAGATTCTCTTTTCTAACCTGAACTTTAGTCTATTAATTCTTACCTTGCAGAGTTACTCACACACGTAGAGTGCCTCTGAGATGCCACTCAGCACCAGAAACCAGTGAACGGTAGCTGTCGTTACACAAAGGGTGGGTTGGGTAATGCCGGCCCGGGGTCAGAGGGTCGCAAGAGGCTCTGTAGCAGAACCGATGCCTGAGCTGAGCTGAACTAAGGGTGGCCGTGGGTCTGGGGGATCGGGGAGCCCCAAGGCAGCAACAAGCACAAAGGGCCAAGCAGGGCTGTTGGACCCCAGGGCAGTGGTCAGGGTTCTGGGCAGCCATCAGAGGACACCAGTTTTTCTGGGGAGAAACCAGTGCAAGGAAAGGCAAACCATTGTTCAGATGCTCAAGACAAAAATGCCAGAGTCATTTTGAGGTTTCCCCTTTCAGGAGCCCGTGTTTGTTCCCAGTGCAGGATACACACAGAACCTGCCTGCTTCTCACCACTGCCGATTCCCCTGACTCCGCCACTGGCATTGCCCCCGCGCCCCTGAACGGCTCTTGATTTCCACAGCCCGTTCTCCCCTGCACAGCGAGAGGGCCCTTCAGAACACAAGCGAGGCCTACAGTTCCTCTGCTCAGAGCCCACAGGGACTGCCTGTCGTGTCCCGCGTGGAACACAAGCCACTTCCCCGGGTGGCCAGCAGACCCAATGCTGCACCCCCGTCCCGCTGTTCTCGCCTCTCCTGCCTCCCTCTGCCCAACCACCTGCCTCATTGTCCACCTTCGAAACACCCTGGGCCTCTCTGTCCCCTCTGCTGGAGCCATTGCTGCCCACTCTGCTCCCTGGTCCCAGTGGCCATGTGGCTGCTTCCTCAGCCCCCTCAGTCCCCACTCCATGTGCCCTTATGAGCAAGGCCTGCCCGGTACCCTGTCACCTGTGCACTCACGCTTGCTTTTCCTCCTTTTAACACACTCTGTGTTGGCTCAGCATTAGCACCTTGAGGGCAGCGACTTTATCTGATGTGCCCACTGGTGTGTCTCTCATGCCCCGAATAGTGTCTGGCATAGATCCAACACTCAGTGTTCGAATGAATAAAAGAAGGAAAGACAGAAGGGAGAGAAATGGGAGGCTTGGGGCTGTTTCAGGCTTGCCGGGTGGAGGCAGACTGGGCAGTGGAAAGCCTGGGCATGGCTGTTAGGAAGAGATGGGAGACCGGGGGTGGAGGGGAGACGCAGAGTGACAAGGGCCCAGAGGAGGAGACTGGTCGGGGAGGTGCAGAGGGGAGCACTGCGTGCCAGCCGACTCCAGTGGGACTCAAACCACAGAACACTGGGCAGAGGGCAAAGAGGAAGCATGGACGGCCTCCCCTGGCTGCTCCCAGCCCTTCATGCCAGGGCCCACTTCTCTTCCATGCAGAGAGCATTGGCTGTGCTGACAGGAGCCCTTCTGCCCTGCTCCCCGTTCACCAGGCATGGGAGCGGCCCTTCTCCCAGGGGGCACCTGAAAGAGGAAAGGAGGGCCAGCCAGCATCTCTGGGAAAGGCAAAAGACATACAGCACCAGTCCACCCTCCAGGTTTGGCTCCTCTGCTCCCAGCTGCCAGAAGAAGGGGCAGACCACCTCCAGCTGGTCAACTTTTTGCCTGGGTACAAGCTGAGCAGGGAAGAATTTAGCCAAGAAGTAATTGTGATGTGATCATAAATATTAATTGCTTTCTTAGAAGGTGCTACACTTTGGGGTTAACTGTACTCCAGTGCCTCACTTTACCCCCTCGGTATTTCTACCCACAGGGGCCATTCGCACCCCGGCCCTGCAGACACATGCCCTGAGATTTAGGCCCGGTAACTGCCGCTCCCAGTTACCACCAGCCATGGATGGTGGGTCGGGCAGGGGCTGGTAATGGTCGTAGGCAAGTCTGATTCATGAGTGCATGTCAGCTGGGTTATTCCCTGTGCTTTTCCAAGGGACCCGGTAGAGGCCTGGACATTCCCTCTGCCAGTGCCACTTAAACTTCAGCAGGCATGAAAATCACAGATTCCTGGGGTCCCCCTGGACCAGAGACACTGGTCCAGCAGGTGCAGGGCGGCCCGATCCTGCATTTCTGGCCCCTCCCAGCTCCCGGGGCTGCTGCCCGCCGTTCTCTGTGCACCTTCACCAGGCATAGCCTATTCTCAGGCAGGACTACCCACTTGTTGCCTGACGTTTGATTACCACTGCCCGACGCATGTTCACCTTTAGAAATGTATTATCATTATAATTAATAGCAGGCTTGGCATAGATCAAGAGCACAGGTTGCAAGTCGGTGGTGATCATTTCCCAGTATACGCATGTACTGAATCATTCATTATATAGTACAACTGAAATTAATAGGATGCTACATGTCAGCTATATATCAATTTTTTTTTAAACAAAGGAGGAAAAAAAGTCAGATCACAAGAAGTGTCTGGAAGGTGAGCCAAGCTTCCTAAAACTGTTTTCGTTTTGTTTTGTGTTCAGCAGAATGGAATTGCTAGTTGTTGTTTTTTTTTTCTTTAAAAAAGAATAATAATTCTTTTCCTCCCCCCAGTGACTAGAAACCCCCTAGAGGCCATTTGTTTGTTGAAGGTATTTCCTTTATTGTTTTATTTTATTTTATTGAAGTGTAGTTGACATATTAGTTTTAGGTGCATAACCTAAGGATTCGACATTTATTTGCATTATGAAGTGATTGCTATGATGAATCTAGCTACCATCTATCACCACACAGAGTTGTTGTGATACAGTCACTAACTGTATTCCCTGTGCATGTCCATGTTTTATTTATTTTATAATTGGAAGTTTCTATCTTTTAATCCCCTTCCATGATTTTAACCATTACCTACTTCCCTTCTCTCTGGCAGCCACCAGATTGTTTTCTGTATCTATGAGTCCATTTGTTTTGTTTTTCAGATTCCACACCTAAGTAAAATCACATAGTATTTGTCTTTGTCTGATTTATTTACTATAATACTGTCTAGATCCATCCATGTTGTTGCACATGGCAAGTTTGTATTCTTCTTCTATGGATGGATAATATTTCTGTGTGTGTGTGTACATGTATGCACCACATCTATATCCTTTCATCTGCAGTGCACACTGGGGCTGCTTCCGTATCTTGGCTACTGTAAAAAAAAAAAAAAAACAACTGTTGCAATAAACATAGGGGCAAATATGTCTTTTGGAATTAGTATTTTTGCTTTCTTTAGGAGAACACCCAAAAGTGGAATTCCTGGATCAGAGGGTAGCTCTATTTTTAATTATTTGAGGAAACTTCATACTGTTTTCCACAGTGGCTACACCAGCTTGCATTCCCACCAACAGTGCACAAGGATTTCCCTTTCTCTACATCCTCATTAACACTATGTTATTTCTTGTCTTTTTGGAAATAGCCCTCTGACATGTGTGAGGTGGTATCTCACTGTGCTTCTGATTTGCATTTCCCTGATGATGAGTGACATTGAGCATCTTTCCGTGTGTCTGCTGGCCATCTGGACGTCTTCTTGGGAGAAACACTTCTTTGTGTCCTTTGCCCATTTTTAAATTGGATTGTTTGTTGTTTTGATGCCAAGTTATTTATATACTTGGGGTACTAATCCTTTGTCAGACATATGATTGGAAAGATCATCTCCCATTTGGTGGGTTGCCTTTTTGTTTTGTGGTTGGTTTCCTCCACTGTGAAAAACCTAAAGCTTCTTACCCTGTTCTGCCATCGCACAGCAGCTACTCAGTAGACATTAGTTTGTCCCACCCCCCACCCTTGGTCTCTAATATTCTCAGGGTAGGGCTGCAGTCTCCCAAGGGGCAGGGCATCCGGTCGTGGAAGCAGGAAGACACCATGTAAACAGTAGGCCATGGGGCGTGTCAATTTGCTATATTCATAAGGTCTGTGGCTCCCAGTCCAGGCTCTGAAGAAAACTGCTGTGCCTATACAGGGTTATTTTATCTGTGTAGACTACCCAGGGTGGTTGAAAGTCTCCCCCAGAAAATCCTTTCCCAGATCATCATCCCAGATCATGGGTTTGGCATTCCTGCAGAATGTGTAAGTGACATCATAGCTCTTTCAGGCCTGGAAGGAAGAGTGATTTTTTTTTTTTTTTTTAGGGAAATTTAAAAAAAAAAAAGAAGAAGAAGCAAACTGTGATTATAGGCCTTGGCAAGACTTGGAATCAGATCTTTGAGGCAGAGGAAGGAAAATGAGGAATCCTAAGCATGTTTTCTGCTCTTAATCTCAGAACAGATTTCCCCTTGGCCTCTCTGTCTCACTGAATCTGTGTGGTGGTCTGCCCAGGGCTCTGCTACCAAAGGAGTCACGTTTGGCGGCAGATCTGCAAGAAAGTGCTGCTGTCTCCATGTGTGACAGCTGGCTCCCGGCAGGCAGGGCTGGTCCCCTGCAGGTCAACCACATCGTGTCTTGAAGTAAACTGCAAGAGAAGTGGACAGTCCCACGCTCTCGGGAGCTGTTCAAGTTAGCCAGCGCTCGCCTCTCATCTACATATGGTACTGGAAACAGACAAGATGTCCAGGAGAGTCCCTATGCCTCAAGTTCACCAGCTGGTCCAGACCATTCCATTGAGTATGACATGTGCAAGCATGGCGCGGCCAAGTGGGGTGTGGTGGGTGTGCCTCTGGGCAGCACCTCCCTCCAGAGCCAGGGACAACAGGACCCTGGCCAGTGTTTTCTGGGAGCCAGCAGCCAGGCATCTGAGCTGTAGATCTCACAGATCTGGACCAAATCCTGTTTGCCTGGTGATCTGACAGCTCTGTCAGGTTGGTCTAACCTTAAAACACCTACTTTATTCTCCACTGAATTTTCCTCCTGTGTTAATATATTTTTTATTACCTTCCAATTGGCCTTTCCTTGATGTTTTCATATTTTCTAACTTTTATTAGAAAATAATGAAGCCAAATCACCCAAATTTTGTTTCGGAAATTAGAATTTTTAATTTAAATTTTAGTTCATGAACATGCATTGCAATATTGGTTTCTGGGGTAGAATTCAGTGATTCGTCACTTACATACAATACCTGGTGCTCATAACAACAAGTGCCCTCCTTAACGCCCATCGCCCATCTAGCCCATCCCTGCTCATCTCCTTCCATCACCCCTCAGCTTGTTCTCTGTCGTTAAGAGTCTCTTATGGCTTGTTTCCCTCTCTTTTTTCTTTTTCCCTTTCCCATATGTTCATCTGTTTTCTTTCTTAAATTCCACATATGAGTGAGATCATATGGTATTTGTCTTTCTCTGACTTAGTTCATTTAGCATAATACACTCTCGTTCTATCCACATCGTTGCAAATGGCAAGATTTCCTTCTTTTTGATGGCTAATATTCCATTGTGTGTATATACCACATAGGTATCCATTCCTCTGTCGATGGGCATTTGGGCTCTCTCCATAGTCTGGCTATTGTTGATAATGCTGCTGTAAATGTCGGGGTACATGTACCCCTTCAGATCTATACTTTTGTATTCTTTCAGTAAATACCTACTAGTGCAGTTGTTGGATCAGAGGGTGGTTCTACTTTTAACTTTCTGAGTACCCTCCATACTCCATACATTTTCCAGAGTGGCTGCACCAGTTTGCACTCCCACCAACAATGCACAAGGGTTTCCTTTCTCTGCATCCTCACCAACACCTGTTATTTCTTGTGATGTTAATTTTAACCATTCTCACAGGTGTGAGGTGGTATCTCACTGTGGTTTTGATTTGCATTTCCCTGATGCTGAGTGATGTTGAGCATCTTTTCATGTGTCTGTTGGCCGTCTGGATGTCTTCTTTGGAAAAATGTCATTCTTTTGGGTGTTGAGTTTGGTAAGTTCTTTATAGATTTTGGATACAGAACTTAGAATTTTTTTAATGACTCTGTTACTGCTACCATAACAGAATATTTTGTTACATTTTCTTTTGGTTCTTAGTTTTTGTTTCATTTTGTTCTTTGGTCACGTAAGTGGTATATGTCAGTTTTCTTTAAAAACATGAGTGTACTTTTTCTTTTTCACCTGTCCCCAAAAAATGTCAGAAAAGAACCTTTTGCTAAAAGGCTTCAGACCTTTTGGTTCCTTTTCTCTTTCTCATTTCCAACCTTTTATCCAGTGAAATGGAAATTCAAACATTACTTTTGAGTTTAAGGAATTTTCTCCCTGATTCTTGGCTTCATGCCAAGAGAATGAGCCCCTGGACCCTCTGAAACTTTATGCTGAGAGAATTTCTGTCCCCTTATTTGTACTCCCATGCAGCTTTGCCACCAAAGATGTTTTGGTTCCACTAGCTTGGATTTTTGTCACCTGAGAGGAGTCCCTTTCTTCCCAGGGTGGTCTGGAAGGGAATTCTATGAGGAGCCAGTTAACATATACCAGTGCAGCCATCACAGCGCCCACCTACAGCTGGCCCTTGGCCAACACCTGCTTTTAAAAAATAGTCCCACATCACCAGCACCAATGGGCCTCGGAAGCTTTGAATCACCCACCCAGGCCACAGGAAGGTAGAGAGGGCTCCTGGACCCACCGTAGCCCCTGCTGTTGTCAGTAGGAGCCCGAAAGCTGCAGGCCTTGGGCAGGAGCCCTCAGCTTTCTCACTAGGTGACCTCTCCCTCCACCATGTGGACCAAAGTGGGGGCCAGAGTAAACAGGAGGCCATGAAGGAAGGCAGGAAGGAGCCGAGGGTTCAATTATGGCAAGTGGCACCAGCAATAGGAGGCACAGGGCCTGGACAAAGTCCATTCCTGGTCTGCGGGGCTTTTTGTCCATCTGCTACTGAAAGCTGCTGGCCTGACAAAAATGATGATCACAAGTTTGGCCTCTGGACCAGAGTTTGCATTTGGATACCCTCTCTTCCTGATACATAGCTCTGATCCCAGACAAGTCATGTTCGCACAGGCACATGAGTGATCTAGAGTAAGGACTATACATCATCCTGGGAGTTGGCAGAGAAGGCTGTGCCCTCAGTGTGGGACCTGAGATCTCCCTAAATCTGATCAACAGTTAGGAGGAAAAGCTGATGGGAAGTCACAGGGATCAAAGGTGAGCCGGGATGGACCCAAGAGGCACCTGACCAGGGCCAGCAGCAGCTGAACATGGAGGGCCAGTGGGAGCTGGAGGCTGCAGGCCTGGGGGCAGCCGCATGCCCTCCAGGAGAGACAGCAGCTGGGCGCTGCACATACATGCTGCCACAGTGCCTGGAACCCCGTGCCAACCTGTAGAGCATGAGAAATGGCGGCTCCTTTCTTTCCACCTCACATCCCCAGCACATTCCTCTTGTGACCAATCTTAAACAGAATCCTACGGAGAAAGGAATTCTGGGAAACAGTTTTGGCATAGCCAAGTTGACAATAACACAAAGCCCTGAAGGTTGGTTATGAGATAAAGTCAATAAAATATAGGAAAAGGATTTATTTTTAAGTTTTTTCTAGTTTTATTGAGATATAATTGACAGCAGTCTCTAACTTTAAAGTGTACAGCATAATTATCCGACCAACATGTATTGTGACATGATTACCGCAGGAAGTTTAGGGACCACCAGTCATTTCATATAGTTACCCAAAAAAGATTTTCCTTGGGGTGAGAGTTCTTTGGACTTACACTTAATGACTTTTAAACATACCATATAGCAATGTTAACTGTCACGTTGAATGTTATATCCTTAGTATTTATCTTATAATAGCAAGTGTATACTTTTTGACCAGTTTCGTCCAATTCCCACACCTCCCACCCAACATCTGATAACCACAAATCTGATCTTTTTCTCTATGAGCTTGCTCTTCTTTAAATTCCACATATAGATGAGATCACATGGTATTTGTCTCTCTCTGTCTGATTTACTTCATATAGCATAATGCCCTTAGGATTTATCAGTGTCATTGCAAATGGTGGCACTTCCTTCTTGTTAATGGCTCAGTAATATTCTACTGTGTGTATTTGCCACAGCTTCTTTACTCACTGGTGGACACTTAGGTTGTTCCCATGTCTCAGCTATTGTAAATAACACATGGGGTTCACATATCTCTTTGACAGTGATTTTTTTATTTCCTTTGGATATATATCCAGAAGTGGAGTTGTTGGATCATATGGTAATTCTATTTTTAATTTTTTGAGGAACCACCAGACCATGTTCCATAGTGGCTGCACCAATTTATAATCCCACCAATAGTGCGTAAGGGCTTCTTTTTCTCCACATCCTTGCCAGTATTTGTTATCTCTTGTCTTTTCATGATGGGCATTCTCATAAGTGTGAGGTGATACCTCATTGCTGTTTTGATTTGCATTTTCCCATTGACTAGTGATGTTAAGTACCTTCTCATGTACCTGTTAGCTATTTATATACCTTCTTGGAAAAATTACTACTCAGATTCTTTACCCATTTTTTAAAGATTTTTAAAGATTTTATTTATTTATTTGAGAGAGAGGGAGCACAAGCAGGGGGAGGAATAGAGAGAGAGGAATAAGCAGACTCCTCACGGAGTACAGAGCCCCACATGGGGCTGGATCCCACGATAGAGAGATCATGACCTGAGCCAAGATCAAGAATCAGATGCTTAACTGTCTGAGCCACCCAGGCATCCTCTTTATCCATTTTTAAATTGGATTATTGTTTTTTTGCTATTGACTAATAAGTTCTTTATATATCTATGTAATATTTTATATAATAATGTATAAATATTTTATATTTTAAATAAAATATTTTACATAATTTTCTATTTTACATAAAAAATATATTTTACATAAAATTTTTTACATATTTTACATGTAAATTTTACATATATTTTTATTTTATATAAAATATTTTACATAAAAACAATATATTTTTACATAATATTTTACATAAAATTTTATATATTTTACATAAAAACAATATACATAATATGTAAGCAATCAGATACATGGTTTTCAGTTTTTTTCCCATTCCATAGGAGTTGATTTTTTTTTTTTCTGCAAAGAACCTTTTTAGTTTGATATAATCCCACTTGCTTTTTTATTTTGTTGCTCATGCTTTAGCGATCATATCCAAAATGTCAGGGCCAAAACCCTTGTCAAGGAGGTTTTTTCCCCCTATGTTTTCATCTAGGAGTTTTATGGTTTCTAGTTTTACATTTAAGTCTTTGATCCATTTTGAGTTCTTTTTGTGAGTGGTAAAATAACGGTCTAATGTCTTTCTTTTTTTTTAAATTAACATATAATGTGTTGTTTGTTTCAGGGATAGAGATCTGTGATTCATCAGTCTTACACAATTCACAGTACTCACCATAGCACATACCCTCCCCAGTGTCCATCACCCAGCACCCCATCCCTCTCACCCCCCACCACTCCAGCAAACCTGAGTTTGTTTCCTGAGATTAAGAGTCTCTCATGATTTGTCTCCATCTCTGGTTTCATCTTGTTTCATTTTTCCCTCCCTTCCCCTATGATCTTCTGTCTTGTTTCTCAAATTCCTCATATCAATGAGATCATATGATAATCGACTTTCACTGATTGACTTGTTTCACTTAGGATAATATCCTTTAGTTCCAGCCACATCATTGCAAATGGCAAGATTTCTTTTTTGATGGCTGTATAATATTCCATTGTATAATTATACCACATCTTCTTTATCCATTCACCTGTTGATGGACATCTAGGCTCTTTCCATAGTTTGGCTATTGTGGACATTGCTGCTATAAACATTTGGGTGCACATGCCCCTTCGGATCACTACATTTGTTTCTTTAGGTAAATACCCAGTAGTGCAATTGCTGGGTCATAGGGTAGCTCTATTTTCAACTTTTTGAGGAACTTCCATGCTGTTTTCCAAAGTTGTTGCACCAGGTTGCATTCCCACCAACAGTGTAGGAGGGTTCCCCTTTCTTCGCATCCTCGCCAACATTTGTTGTTTCCTGACTTGTTAATTTTAGCTATGCTGATTGGTGTGAGGTGGTATCTCATTGTGGTTTTGATTTGTATTTTCCTGATGCCGAGTGATGTTGAGCACTTTTTTATGTGTCTTTTGGCCGTTTGGATTTCTTCTTTGCAGAAATGTCTGTTCATGTCTTCTGCCCATTTCTTGATTGGATTCTTTGTTCTTTGGGTGTTGAGTTTCATAAGTTCTTTCTAGATTTTGGATACTAGCCCTTTATCTGATATGTCACTTTCAAATATCTTTTCCTATTCTGTCAATTGTCTTTTGGTTTTGTTGACTGTTTGCTTTGCTGTGCAAAAGCTTTTTATCTCAATGAAATCCCAATAGTTCATGTTTGCCCTTGCTCTCCTTGCCTTTGGCGATGTTTCTAGGAAGAAGTTGCTGCAACTGAGGTCAAAGAGATTTCTGCCCATGTTTTCCTCAAGGATTTTGATGGATTCCTGTCTCATATTTAGGTGTTTCATCCACTGTGAGTCTATTTTTGTGTGCGGTATAAGGAAATAGTTCAGTTTCATTCTTCTGCATGTGGCTGTCCAATTTTCCCAACACCATTTGTTGAAGAGACTCTCTTTTTTCCACTGGACATTCTTTCCTGCTTTGTTGAAGATTAGTTGACCATAGAGTTGAGGGTCCATTTCTGGGCTCTCTATTCTGTTCCATTGAGCTATGTGTCTGTTTTTGTGCCAGTACCATACTGTCTTGATGATTACACCTTTGTACAGAGCAGCTTGAAGTCCAGAATTGTGACGTCACCAGCTTCAGTTTTCTTTTTCAACGTTCCTCTGGCCATTCAGGGTCTTTTCTGGTTCCTTACAAATTTTAGGATTATTTGTTCCATTTCTTTGAAAAAAGTGGATGATATTTTGATAGAGATTGCATTAAATGTGTAGATTGCTCTAGGTAGCATAGACATTTTCACAATATTTGTTCTTCCAATCCATGAGCATGGAAAGTTTTTCCATTCTTTGTGTCTTTCTCCGTTTCTTTCATGAGTACTGTATAGTTTTCTGAGTACAGATTCTTTGCCTCTTTGGTTAGATTTATTCCTAGGTATCTTATGGTTTTGGGTGCAATTGTAAATGGGATCGACTTCTTAATTTCTCTTTCTTTTGTCTTATTTTTGGTGTATAGAAATACAACGGGTTTCT